>JAHFWG010001903.1:0-15712 GCA_020233015.1 Callinectes sapidus | reverse complement strand
AAAAAGTGTTATGTTTTGGTGTCAGACTATCTTACAAAACAACAATTTTAACTATCAAGGAAGGGACGTAGGATAGTCAAAAGTGGAAAGAAGGTGGAGGAAAGATGGAGGAAGGTTTATGGGAGTGGGGGTTAGTGGAGGGAGATGTGGAGGAAAAGGTGGAGGGGTGTGGAGGGAAAAATTTTTGGTTTTGGTGTCAGACTATTTTAGAAAAGTACTATTTTAACTATCAAGGAAGGGAGGTAGGATAGTCAAAATTGGAGAGAAGGTGTAGGAAAGATGGAGGAAACTTTCTGTGGGTGGGGGATATTGGAGGTAACTTGTGGAGTGAGATATGGAGGAAAATGTGTAAACTTTCGGAGAGAAAATATGAAGAAATGTTATGTTTTGGTGTGGACTGTTTTAGAAAAGTACTATTTTGACTGTCAAGGAAGGGAGGTAGGAGAGTCAAAATTAGTGAGAAGGTGGAGGAAAGATGGAGGAAACTTTGTATAGATGGAGAAATGTGGAGGGGGTATGTGGAGGGAGATATGGAGAAAAATGTGCAAACTTTCGGAGAGAAAAATATGAAAAAATGTCATGTTTTGGTGTCAGACTATCTTACAAAACAACTATTTTAACTATAACGGAAGGGAGGTAGGATAGTCAAAATTGGAGAGAAGGTGGAGGAAAGATGGAGGAAGGTTTATGGGAGTGGGGGTTATTGAAGGGGGTATGTGGAGGGAGATGTGGAGGAAAAGGTGGAGGAGTGTGGAGGGAAAATTTTTTGGTTTTGGTGTCAGACTATTTTAGAAAAGTACTATTTTGACTATCAAGGAAGGGAGGTAGGATAGTCAAAAGTGGAAAGAAGGTGGAGGAAAGATGGAGTAAACTTTGTATAGATGGAGAAAAGTGGAGGGGATATGTGGAGGGAGATATGGAAAAAAATGTGCAAACTTTCGGAGAGAAAATATGAAAAAATGTCATGTTTTGGTGTCAGACTATCTTACAAAACAACAATTTTAACTATAAAGGAAGGGAGGTAGGATAGTCAAAAGTGGAAAGAAGGTGGAGGAAAGATGGAGGAAGGTGTATGGGAGTGGGGGTTAGTGGAGGGAGATGTGGAGGAAAAGGTGGAGGGATGTGGAGGGAAAAATTTTTGGTTTTGGTGTCAGACTATTTTAGAAAAGTATTATTTTGACTATCAAGGAAGGGAGGCATTTAAGTCAAAAGTGGAGAGAAGGTGGAGGAAAGATGGAGGAAGGTTTATGGGGGTGGGGGTTAGTGGAGGGAGTATGTGGAGGGAGATGTGGAGGAAAATGTGGAGGGGTGTGAAGGGAAAAATTTTTTTTTTTGGTGTCATACTATTTTTGAAAAGTACTATTTTAACCATCAAGGAAGGGAGGCAGGATAGTCAAAATTGGAGAGAAGGTGTAGGAAAGATGGAGGAAACTTTCTGTGGGTGGGGGATATTGGAGGTAACTTGTGGAGGGAGATATGGAGGAAAATGTGTAAACTTTCGGAGAGAAAATATGCAGAAATGTTATGTTTTGGTGTTGGACTATTTTAGAAAAGTACTATTTTGACTGTCAAGGAAGGGAGGGAGGAGAGTCAAAATTGGTGCGAAGGTGGAGGAAAGATGGA
This sequence comes from Callinectes sapidus, assembly GCA_020233015.1. Lineage (NCBI taxonomy): Eukaryota > Metazoa > Arthropoda > Malacostraca > Decapoda > Portunidae > Callinectes > Callinectes sapidus. Next base: position 14,089 of record JAHFWG010001903.1, on the reverse strand, counting down.
GGAAACTTTGTATAGATGGAGAAAAGTGGAGGGGATATGTGGAGGGAGATATGAAGAAAAATGTGCAAAGTTTCGGACAAAAAAATATGAAAAAATGTCATGTTTTGGTGTCAGACTATCTTACAAAACAACTATTTTAACGATAAAGGAAGGGAGGTAGGATAGTCAAAATTGGAGAGAAGGTGGAGGAAAGATGGAGGAAAATTGTGTAGGTGGAGGCTATTGGAGGTAACTTGTTGAGGGAGATATGGAGGAAAATGTGGAGGGTTGTGGAGGGAAAAATTTCAGGTTTTGGTGTCAGACTATTTTAGAAAAGTACTATTTTGACTATGATATCATAGTGGTAGGATAGTCAAAATTGGAGAGAAGGGGGAGGAAAGATGGAGGAAACTCTGTAAAGATGGAGAAAAGTGGAGGGGATTTGTGGAGGAAGATATGGAAGAAAATGTGCAAACTTACGGAGAGAAAAAGTGTTATGTTTTGGTGTCAGACTATCTTACAAAAAAACAATTTTAACTATCAAGGAAGGGACGTAGGATAGTCAAAATTAGAGAGAAGGTGGAGGAAAGATGGAGGAAGGTTTATGGGGGTGGGGGTTAGTGGAGGAGGTATGTGGAGGGAGATGTGGAGGAAAAGCTGGAAGGGTGTGGAGGGAAAAATTTTTGGTTTTGGTGTCAGACTATTGCAGAAAAGTACAATTTTGACTATCAAGGAAGGGAGGTAGTTTTGTCAAAATTGGTGAAAAGGTGGAGGAAAGATGGAGTAAACTTTGTGTAGGTGGAGGTTATTGGAGGTAACATGTGGAGGGAGAGATGGAGGAAAATGTGGAGGGGTGTGGAGGGAAAAATTTCAGGTTTTGGTGTCAAACTATTTTAGAAAAGTACTATTTTGACTATGATATCATAGTGGTAGGATAGTCAAAATCGGAGAGAAGGTGGAGGAAAGATGGAGGAATGTTTATGGGGGTGGAGGAAAGTGGAGGGGATATGTGGAGGGAGATATGGAGGAAACTTTCAGAGAGAAAAATATGAAAAATGTCATGTTTTGGTGTCACACTATTTCAGAAAAGTAATACTTTACCTCCAAATGTTCCTACTTTTTCCTCCATATCTCCCTCCACATGTCGCCTCCACTTTCCTCCACATTGGTAAAGTTTCCTCCATCTTTCCTCCACCTTGCCTCCACTTTTGTCCATCCTACCTCCCTTCCTTGATAGTTAAAATAGTCAATTTGTAAGATAGTCTCACACCAAAACCTGACAATTTTTCTCATTTTAACTCCTGAATGTTTGTACTTTTCCCTCCATATCTCCCTCCACATGTTGCCTCCACTTTCCTCCACCTAGGTAAAGTTTTCTCCACCTTCTCTCCACTTTTGACCATCCTACCTCCCTTCCTTGATAGTTAAAATAGTCAATTTGTAAGATAGTCTCACACCAAAACCTGACAATTTTTCTCATTTTTACCACTGAATGTTTGTAGTTTTCCCTCCATATCTCCCTCCACATGTCCCCTCCACTTTCCTCCACCTAGGTAAAGTTTCCTCCACCTTCCCTCCACTTTTGACCATCCTCCCTCCACTCCTTCATAGTCAAAATAGTAACTGAACACCTGCCTCACCTGCTCTGATATTGTGTTCTCCCTGAATATCTGAACTTTGAACCCAGTCTTGGGCACAGTCCTTGTCGCTGGGGTGGCTCGGGAGTCATCAGCCTGAAACGGCCAAGAAAATACATTAAAAAACCATTAAATAACACCAAAAAATGAAAAAAATGATGGAAAAACATTAAAAAAAACATGGGAAAATATTGGAAAACAGGAAAAAAAATTAAAAAAACGCCCAAAAATGGAAAAAACATTTAAAAAACGATGAAAAAACATTAAAAAACATGAAAATATTGAAAAACATAGAAAAAACATGGAAAATCATAAAAAATATTGAAAGATTGAAAAACCCTGGCAAAAACATTAAAAAACATGGAAAAACATTCAAACACTAAAAAACATAAAAAAATATTGAAAAAACCATGGAAAATCATTGAAAAAACAGATAAAAAAAGAAAAAGATTGAAAAAGACAATAAATACATGGAAAAATATTAGAAAAACATGGAAAAAGATTGAAAAACATTAAAAAAACATGGAAATCATAGAAAAACATTGGAAAAAAAATTGAAAATATTGAAAAAGATTGAAAAAGACATTGAAAACCTGAAAATATGGAAAAAAACATTAGAAAAACATAGAAAACATGGAAAAAACACCCTAATCTAATATAATCCTGAAAAATAAACAAAAAACCACTTAAACTAACCTAACCTAATCTGATCTAACCCTAATCTGACCCTAAAAAAAAGCAAAAAACCCTTAAAATTCCTTAAAAAACACCTCAATCTAATTTAAACCTGGAAAAAAAAAAATAAAATTAAATAAATAACCTTAAACTAACCCTAATCCGAAGTTAACCCGCAAAAATCACCTGAAAAAAAGCAAAAAACACTTAAAAAATTTCTTAAAAAACACCCCAATCTAATTTTAACCTGGAAAAAAAAATAAATAAATAAAAAAACCTTAAACTACCCCTAATTTTGAGTTAATTCCAGAGAAAAAATAGAAAAAATACAATAATTAAATATATAAATATTAGGGTGTGTTTTAGGGTATTTTTTGAGCATTACTGTATAAAATAACGCTATTTTTTCATGATTTTTGGATGTTTTTGAGGTAGACAAGAATAGTTTGGGGTGCGTCATTGATCGGCAGGGTGCGGGAAGGTTGGATCTTGGTGTGTGGTAAGTTTTGTTAGGTTAGGGTGTGTTTTAGGGTATTTTTTGCGCATAACTGTATAAAATAACGCTATTTTTTCATGATTTTTGGATGTTTTTGAGGTAGACAAAAATAGTCATGTACGTACTTGTCCCTGTAGACCAGCAGGCCTGACGCGCACACACCCAGCATAATGTCAACACCCTCTGAGTCCTTGGCCGGGTGAAGATCAACACCATACATTGCTAATTTCTTGGCATTTTCCAGGTAGTGCAGCTCTGCCTCGGCTGGAGTCTGGCCCCTGGAATGGTAGAAATGGTGGTAGGAGGGCGGTAAAAAGTGGAGGGAAGGTGGAGGAAGGTTCATGGGGGTGGAGGAATGTGGAGGGGATATGTGGAGGGAGATGTGGAGGAACAAGTACAAACATTTGGAGGTAAAAATGAGAAAAATATTCAGGTTAGGTTAGTTTTGATGTGAGACTATCTTACAAAACAACTATTTTAACTATCAAGGAATGGAAGTAGGATAGTCAAAAGTGGAGAGAAGGTGGAGGAAAGAGGGAGGAAACTTCACACAGGAGGAAAACTAACTAGGATGGAGAGAAAGAGAGAAAAAGAGAGAGAAAGAGAGAAAAAGAGAGAGAGAAAGAGAGAATTCTTACTTCCACTGCAACCTCACAATCTGTTCCATCCAAAGGTTTAATTCTTACTAAGACACTTTTCCCTTTCTTCAATGGAGGAGAAGATATGCCGCCTCCTCCTCCTCCTATTTATTGTATTTAAGACTACTTTTGGGGTATTTAAGTATTTTTAGAGTATTTAAGTCTATTTTAGGATATCTAGGACTATTTTACTATATTAAAGACTACTTTTGGGGTATTTAAGACTATTTTTAGAGTATTTAAGACTATTTGAGGGTATTTAAGACAATTTTCAGATATTTAAGACTACTTTAGGGTATTTAAGTCTATTTTACTGTATTTAAAACTAATTTTGGGGTATTTAAATCTAGTTTTAGAGTATTTAAAGACTATTTTAGGGTATTTAAGACTATTCCAAAGATTAGTAATTTCTGAAGGAAGATAGTTGAATATTGTGGTTATGTTTTAGCTAGGTTAGGTTAGGTTAGAAAAGTGAGAGGTGGAGAGAAAAGAGAGAGTGAGAGGGGAGTAGGTAGGTATCAGAATGGAGAGAAAATTGATATACCTGGAGAGAAAGTGAGAGGGAGTGGTGTGGGGACAGTGAGAGGTGGCGGAGAGAAAAGTGAGAGTGAGAGTGAGAGGGGAGGGGGTAGGTGTCCGATTGGAGAGAAAATTGATATACCTGGAGAGAAAGTGAGAGGGAGTGGTGTAGGGACAGTGAGAGGTGGCGGAGAGAAAAGTGAGAGGTGGAGAGAAAAGAGAGAGTGAGAGGGGAGGAGGTAGGCATCAGAATGGAGAGAAAATTGACTGGGATGGAGAGAAAGTGAGTGTGAATGGAGAGAAAACCTTAAGAAAACAAACTAACCGAAAAAAATAAACAATAATAAAAATTCCTTAAAAAAAACAATCTTTTCAAACCGCAACCAATATTTGGAGTGGGCCGTGTTATTTACCTGATATCTCTGCTATTTCTCTATGTCCAGCGGTGCTATAGGCCTACACTAATCCACGAAGGCCTACTCTCATCAACACCACACGCACGTAGGCCTACGCACAGTAAAAGTGACGATTTGAGCCGATTTTCTGCGATTATTTGGCCTGAAAATCGTAGGACGCCATTATTGTTTACCTCTCCTAAGCCAAAATGTCGAGATTAAATAGACGCTTCATTAATTCTTAGTTTTTTTGAGTACTTTTTAACATTTTTCGTTGTAATAATTAATTTTGAGCATTTTCAATTAAGTAATGTTGGTTTGAATTTGTGGATTTATATAGATTTAATTTATATATGTGACTCTTTATACAGTAAACCTTCAAATTTTTTTTTCGCTATGGAATTGTTGTTTTGGCGTTACTTTTTACTGTTTTTCGTCTACTTAATTCATTATGAGCATGTTTTATTAAGTAATGTTGGTTTAAATGTATAGATTTTGAGATTTTACATTAAAGCGAACTCTCTCTCTCTCTCTCTCTCTCTCTCTCTCTCTCTCTCTCTCTCTCTCTCTCTCTCTCTCTCTCTCTCTCTCTCTCTCTCTACGACCATTATGAGATATTATATTATAAAAAAATATATAAAGAAAAGGTTTTTGGCTCCCATTTCTTGACCCCCCTGACCCAAGTAACCCCCACCGTGACCTGTGTGACCCGACCCAGTGTGTGCGCCGCGCCCCCCCACCTCCTCGTCTCCCTGGGGCAATCAATCAATCATGGGGGGCATACGCCGGGGGTCGCGTTGCCTCGCCTCCCCTACGGCGCCACTCCTGGCGGTCACGCCTTGGGAGTCCCCATGCAGGCTCCCTTCCTATACCGAGTAACTCCCAGCAGCAGCAGCAGGAGGCATCATTGACTTGCCGCAGCCAGGAGTTCTGTGGGCGTCCCCTTGGCCTCCTCCAGGTTGGGTTGTCCCTTCCGGAAACAACCCGACAAGCAGGGTGGTCGGCTTCCGGGTATCATCGCGCCACATGCCCATAGCAGTGCCGCAGTTATCACTGACGGACTATGCTAGTAATAGGCCTCGAATCGGTCTCGTGGAACAATCGCTGATTTGACACAAAGTCATACCAGCGGTATCCCATGATCCTGCGCAGGCATCTAGTACCAAAGACATCAATTCGCCTCTTCAGGTCGGTGTTCAGCGTCCATGTCTCACAACCATAGAGTAAGACAGGGATCACCAGCGACTTGAAGATCCGACTCTTTGTCCGTCTGCACAGGTTTCGACAACAACGCCAAATACTCGTGTTGAGCGAATCCATAACGCCGTGGGCCAGCTGGCCAATCCGCCGTGTGACTTCTTGGCTCGACCCACCATCGTTATGTATTACAACACTACCACGGTATGTGAAACTTTTCAAGATCTCAATGTTTTCGCCACACGCATGGACAGACTGTAGTACTGTTTCATCCAGCACGCCTCCAAACACCTGGACCTTGGTCTTGGCACAGGAAACCTTAAGTCCCGAGGGCTTCACCTCCTCCTCGTGCAGTGCCTCTAGCGCCATTACCAGAACCTCCAGTGACTCAGCCAAGATTGCTGCATCATCAGCAAAAACAAGATCTGTAATCTTGGTGTTGCCGACAGATGCTCCACAATGACTTTGTTCCACAACTCTGCCTCGTACCCAATCCATGCATGTGTTGAAAAGTGATGGAGCAAGCACACAGCCCTGCCTCACACCTGTATTCACAGGGGAGAAGCTGGACACGCCTCCTCCACACTTCACAGCACTTACAGTCCCGGAGTACAGGCCAGTTAATAGACCAATAATCCTTGCAGCAGGAATCCCACGGAGACACAGAAGATCCCAGAGGGTCTCTCGATGCACTGAGTCAAACGCCTTCTTGAGATCGACATAGGCTGCAGCAGCAGCAGCATTCCCTGTCAAAACTCACGTCGGCACCCCACCAGTACGCGAAGCGCTAGGATACGGTCAGTTGTTGGCTTACCAGGCGTGAACCCTGACTGTTCAGGTCTCTGATGCTTCAGCAGGTGAGTGAGGATCCGTGTCAGCAGCAAATGGGCAAGCAGCACCTTGCCTGGTACGCTGCGCAGCGTTATTCCACTGTGGTAGCTGCTGCAGTCTTGACGGTCCCCTTTCCCCTTCCAGATAGGGACAACCAACCCCTTCTTCCAGTCAGGGGGAATGGTATTACCTGAATGCCATACAGCAGTCAAGACAGCATGCAACCCACGGGTCATGGCTTCACCCCCAGCTTTGAGCAGCTCCGCACTCATGTTGCAGATGCCAGCTGCTGCCTTTCCACCCCTCACCTTTGCCACAGCCTCCTTGACATCGCCAATGGAGGGTGCATTTTCGTCAATGGGTGGATCAGCATCCAGCGTCTGCAACCCTGCAGTCCGGAGCTTTCCGCTTGGAGGGAGGATCCACCGTTAACAGCTGCTCAAAGTACTCGGCCCAACGAGCCATCTGCCCATCTGCGTCCGATACGAGGCAACCATCTGCTGTTCGGATAGCACTCACCTGAGAAGTAGACTTGGAGCGGAGTTTTTTCAGAGCTCGATGGGGCAGGAAGGGGGCAATCTAAGGGGGGGGGGGTGAGGTGCATGGTGTCCAGGTCAAGGCCAGCCAGTAGTGGGTGGGTGACCTCGCAGCGACGTGTACCAGCCGATGGGGTCACTCGCTCCCAGACGGTCTGCCGGGTCGATCACCTGGGGAAGAAGGGGTCAGTTGGGGTCAGGTCAGATTAAGGGAGCATTAGGTTAGGTTGGCGTCATTAAAAACACCATTAAAAACCATAACAAATACTCTTAAGTCCTAAAAAATACTCTTTAAACATAAAAACCCTAAAACCATAAAAAAAACTCTTAAAAAAGTAAAAACACTCTTAAAAGCCCTAAAATGCCCCAAAACACTCTTAAAAACCCTAAAAAACCTTAAAAAACCTTAAAAGTTTAAAAGTCCTACAAAACACTCTTAAAACCCTAAATACATCCTTAAAAACCCCAAAACACTCTTAAGGGGACTCTCTACCTGACCCAAAATAGTGTTAATTAAAACTTGAACAGAGAGTTTATTTTTTCATTTATGATCATCAATTTCTAACATGTTATACTTCAACCGATTTCCAATGAAGCTACAGGCTCAGAATTTTTATATAGGTCATTGATTTTTTATTTCTGATTTTAACAAAAAATAAAAAAATAAAAAAATAGTAATTAAAAAAAAAGTATAAACAAAAAAATAAATAAAAAAGAGCCCTGTAGAACTGTTGCAAACATCTTGATCTTTAAAATGCTTTTTGTTTAATGAAAATCGGTTCATAAATAAAAGCTGTGTTCCAGTTTTAGTTGGAAAATTGTTTTTTTTTTTCACAGCCTGCGGACAAAAATGTCTGCACCTTTTCTTTAATTACTAAGAAACTATTGGTGGTACGATAGTAAAATTTGCTGTGTTTGTTTATGTTGCTTTGTTGTATATTGTGTGTGAATTGTGTCAAGATTGTGTTATAATTGGTGTGAGAAAATGTGACTTTTTATATCACAGCCTGCGGAGAAAAATGTCTGTACCTTTTCATTAATTACTAGGAAACTATTGGGGTTAGGATAGTAAAATTTGGAGTGTTTGTTTATGTTGCTTTGTTGTATATTATGTGTGAATTGTGTCAAGATTGAGTTATAATTGGTGTGAGAAAATATGACTTTTCTAGCACAACCTGCGGAAAAAAGTTTGTATGTTTTCATTAATTGCTAAGAACCTATTGGTGTTGGAATAATACAAATTGGTGTGTTTGTTGATGTTGCTTTGGTGTATATTGTGTGTGAAATATGTCAAGATTGAGTTATAATTAGTGTGAGAAAATATGACTGTTTCTATAACAACCTGCCGAGAAAATGAAAAATGTTTGTACCTTTTCATTAATTACTAAGAAACTATTGGGGTCAGGATAGTAAAATTTGGAGTATGTATTGGAGTTGCATTTTTGTATATTTTGTGTGAATTGTGTCAAGATTGAGTTATAATTGGCGTGGGAAAATATGACTTTTTCTAACACAGCCTGCGGAGAAAAATATTTGTACCTTTTCTTTAATTACTATTAGGGTTAGGATAGTAAAATTTAGAGTGTGTGATGGTGTTGCTTTGGTGTATATTGTGTGTGAATTGTGTCAAGATTGAGTTATAATTGGTGTGAGAAAATATGACTTTTTCTAACACAGCCTGCGGAGAAAAATGTCTGTTCCTTTTCATTAATTACTAAGAAACTATTGGTGTAAGGATAGTAAAATTTGGAGTGTTTGTTTATGTTGCTTCGTTGTATATTGTGTGTGAATTGTGTCAAAATTGAGTTATAATTGGTGTGAGAAAATATGACTTTTTCTATCACAACCTGCGGAAAAAAGTTTGTACGTATTTATTAATTGCTAAGAAATTATTGTTGTTGGGATAGTACAAATTGGTATGTTTGTTGGTGTTGCTTTGGTGTATATTGTGTATGAAATATGTCAAAATTGAGTTATAATTAGTGTGAGAAAATATAACTTTTTCTATCACAACCTGCAGAGAAAATGAAAAATGTTTGTACCTTTTCATTAATTACTACGAAACTATTTGTGTTAGGATAAAAAAACAATTGGGGTGTGTGTTGGTGTTGCTTTGTATATTGTTTGTGAATTGTGTCAAGATTGAGTTTATTAATGTGAGAAAATATGACTTTATCTCTCACAGCCTGCGGAGAAAAATGTCTGTTCCTTTTCATTAATTACTAAGAAACTAGTGGTGTAAGGATAGTAAAATTTGCTGTGTTTGTTTATGTTGCTTTATTGTATATTGTGTGTGAATTGTGTCAAGATTAATTTATAATTGGTGTGAGAAAATATGACTGTTTCTATCACATGCCGAGAAAATGAAAAAGATTTGTACCTTTTCTTTAATTACTAAGAAACTGTTGATTTTAGGATAGTAAAGTTTGGTGTGGTTATTGGAGTTAAGAAGAAGAAGGTGAGAGAGAGAGAGAGATTTCACATTTTTGCAGCTAGAGAGAGAGAGAGAGAAAGAGAGAGAAAAATGACCATTTCTCTCTCTCTCTCTCTCTCTCCACTTGAAGAGAGAGAGAGAGAATTATTATCATTATTATTATTATCATTATTATAATTATTATTATTATCATTATTATAATTATTATTATTATTATTATTATTATTATTATTATTAAGGCATGTCCACACCAGGAAACATTGTTTGGAAACAATGTTTGCAAACAGTTTGCGAACAGTTTGCAAACAGTTTGCGAACATTGTTTCCAAACAGTTTGCAAACTGTTGGGAAACTGTTTGCAAACTGTTTGCAAACTGTTTCCAAACAATATTTCACATGTATCTGTTTCCCATCCAGAATGGGAAACACAGTGTGTTTGGTGTGTGTGTGTGTGTGTGTGCGTGTGTGTGTATGTGACGATGAATCAGTAGTGTGCATCCGAAGAAAATTAAAACCTGCTCCATCTATAATAATAATAATAATTATAATTATAATAATATTATATTATAGGACTGCTAACTCCACAACGCACGGCTGTCTTTCTCTTTTTCTTGCCCTTTCTTGAGTTAATCAACAGTGCCAAGTAATATACAGACACTGCTGCAGCAACCTCCACACTAACTACAGGCATGACGACAACTGAAGCCCTGTCCACACCAGGAAACATTGTTTGGAAACAATGTTTGCAAACAGTTTGCGAACAGTTTGCAAACAGTTTTCGATAACATGTTTGCAAACTGTTTGCAAACTGTTTGCAAACTGTTGTTTGCAAACTGTTTCCAAACAATGTTTCCTGTCCAGACCTCAGTTGTCGTCATGCCTGTAGTTAGTGTGGAGGTTGCTGCAGCAGCCTCTGTATATTACTTGGCACTGTTGATTAACTCAAGAAAGGGCAAGAAAAAGAGAAAGACATGGGTAAGGAAGTTTTTAGAAAAAGGAGCCTTTTATGGTGACTTGCTTCTGAAGGATTTGAGAGTGGATGGAGCAGGTTTCACCAATTTCCTTCCGATGTCCACTACTGATTCATCGTCACACACACACACACACACACACACACACACACACACCACACACACTGTGTTTCCCATTCTGGATGGGAAACAGATACATGTGAAATATTGTTCGCAAACAGTTTGCAAACAGTTTCCAAACAGTTTGCAAACTGTTTGGAAACAATGTTCGCAAACTGTTTGCAAACATTGTTTCCAAACAATGTTTCCTGGTGTGGACAGGCCTTGAGGTCTGGACAGGAAACATTGTTTGCAAACAGTTTGCAAACAGTTTGCAAACTGTTTCCAAACATGTTATCGAAAACTGTTTGCAAAATGTTCGCAAACTGTTCGCAAACATTGTTTCCAAACAATGTTTCCTGGTGTGGACAGGGCTTTACACAAGATTAATAGTTAGCCTGTATATATTACCACTACTACTACTACTACTACTACTACTACTGTAAGCCACACACAATATGCACTTTTTTCAGATAGCAATTATTATTATTATTATTATTATTATTATTATTATTATTATTATTATTATTATTATTATTATTATTATTATTATTATTATTATTGTTGTTGTTGTTGTTATAGTTGTTGTGGTGTGGTGAACTTTAATATTGGTCTTATGTCGTTTATTTCTATATTTTGACCTTAATTTGACCTGTAAATGACCTTAAAATGACCTAAACTAGCTTAATATAACTTACTCATGGGTCAAAATTTGTTGCTTCTCAGTTTGACCTTTAAATGACCTTAGTTTGACCTAACCCAGTGGTTCTCAACCTTTTTCACTCCATTATTCCCCCCTTCATGAATTCTCAACATTCGTGTGGCTCCCCTTCATTTTTCTCCCCAATCCCACCCACCCTGCCAAAAAAGGCAAAAAATAATAATAAATAAAATGTTGATGAAGAGAACAAACACCCTTTAACTGCTTTATTACAAAGTTTACAGTCATAATTATCTAATATTGATAGATTTCTGTGATATGCTTAACTTACATCAGAAAGTAAATTTTCTTTGCCAGGACAGTGATGCAAGTTTTTTTTTTATTATTCAGATTTTTAACATTATTTAGAGATGTATAATTTGCAACAGCCCACCATGGCCGGCCCCCCTAAATTATTGCCATGGCCCCCAGCTTGACAACCACTTACCTAACCTAAACTAACACACACACACACACACACACCTTAACATTTTTCAATATATCTCGATAACAAAACACAGTGTGTGTGTGTGTGCCTCAGTGTGCGTGTGTGTGTGTGTGCCTCAGTGTGCGTGTGTGTGTGTGTGCCTCAGTGTGCGTGTGTGTGTGTGCCTCAGTGTGCGTGTGTGTGTGTGCCTCAGTGTGCGTCAATGTTTGGCGCACACAAGGATATTTTTACTTTCTCAATAGCATTTTTCGTTTTTTAGTTATTTTTTCATTATTATCATTATTATTATTATTATTATTATTATTATTATTATTGTTTAAGGTAATAAACAAATTATTACTATTAGAACATATAATTATCCTACACTCTCTCTCTCTCTCTCTCTCTCTTTAAAAAACGCTTAAAATTTTAATGATTACGTCTTCTCATAGATAATTATTACACAATGAATCTATACACATTGGTAGGTAGTGTGGTAGACAGCCATTAGAGACTCAACATGCCCCCATTATATTATTATTATTATTATTATATTTCTCTCTATCTTTTTTGTATATCATTGTTTCTCTCAGTCATGTCTATATCAGTCTTTACCTCAGAAGTCATATTTCATTAACATTTACCTCAGAAGTCAATGTATATATGTCTCTCAGTGTCTTCTTCCTGGGAATGCCGAGCTGGATGGCCACGTCCTCCCTGCCCCACTGCTGCTGCTGCTGCTGCTGCTGCTGCCGTCAACTCCTGAAAGAGGAGGTTGGCATCAACAAAACTGTCCAGAATGATGCCATACATAGCCTGCCTCACACACACACACACACACACACATAACACACACACACACACAGAACCACACAGACACACACACACACACACACACACACACAGACACACAGACAGACAGCAATGGGTACAAGATAGATAATGATGTCCTGCCCACCACACTCTTTCTGGGGAGAGAGCGAGAGGTGAACGGCGGCCATTTTGAAGGGCAAGGAAGGGAGGGGGGGAGGGTGAAAATTGGTGGGTAGGTGGAGGAAAGGTGGAGGAAGGTTCATGGGGGTGGAGGAATGTGGAGGGGATATGTGGAGGGAGATATGGAGGAAAATGTGGAGGGGTGTGGAGGAAAAATTTTTGGTTTTGGTGCCGGACTATTTTACGAAAGTACTATTTTGACTATCAAGGAAGGAGGGAATTTAAGTCAAAAGTGGAGAGAAGGTGGAGGAAAGATGGAGGAAGGTTTATGGGGGTGGGGGTTAGTGGAGGGGGGATGTGGAGGGAGATGTGGAGGGGTGTGAAGGGAAAATTTTTTTTGTTTTGGTGTCATACTATTTTTGAAAAGTACTATTTTAACTATCAAGGAAGGGAGGTAGGATAATCAAAAGTGGAAAGAAGGTGGAGGAAAGATGGAGGAAAATTGTGTAGGTGGAGGCTATTGGAGGTAACTTGTTGAGGGAGATATGGAGGAAAATGTGGAGGGTTGTGGAGGGAAAAATTTCAGGTTTTGGTGTCAGACTATTTTAGAAAAGTACTATTTTGACTATGATAGCATAGTGGTAGGATAGTCAAAATTGGAGAGAAGGTGGAGGAAAGATGGAGGAAACTCTGTAAAGATGGAGAAAAGTGGAGGGGATTGGTGGAGGAAGATATGGAAGAAAATGTGCAAACTTACGGAGAGAAAAAGTGTTATGTTTTGGTGTCAGACTATCTTAAAAAACAACAATTTTAACTATCAAGGAAGGGACGTAGGATAGTCAAAATTAGAGAGAAGGTGGAGGAAAGATGGAGGAAGGTTTATGGGGGTGGGGGTTAGTGGAGGGGGTATGTGGAGGAAAAGGTGGAGGGGTGTGGAGGGAAAAATTTTTGGTTTTGGTGTCAGACTATTTCAGAAAAGTACTATTTTGACTATCAAGGAAGGGAGGTAGTTTTGTCAAAATTGGTGAAAAGGTGGAGGAAAGATGGAGGAAACTTTGTGTAGGGTGAGTTTATTGGAGGTAACATGTGGAGGGAGATATGGAGGAAAATGTGGAGGGGTGTGGAGGGAAAAATTTCAGGTTTTGGTGTCAGACTATTTTAGAAAAGTACTATTTTGACTATGATATCATAGTGGTAGGATAGTCAAAATCGGAGGGAAGGTGGAGGAAAGATGGAGGAATGTTTATGGGGGTGGAGGAAAGTGGAGGGGATATGTGGAGGGAGATATGGAGGAAACTTTCAGAGAGAAAAATATGAAAAAATGTCATGTTTTGGTGTCACACTATTTCAGAAAAGTAATACTTTACCTCAAAATGTTTCTACTTTTTCCTCCATATCTCCCTCCACATGTCGCCTCCACTTTCCTCCACATTGGTAAAGTTTCCTCCATCTTTCCTCCACCTTGCCTCCACTTTTGACCATCCTTCCTCCCTTCCTTGATAGTTAAAATAGTCAATTTGTAAGATAGTCTCACACCAAACCCTGACAATTTTTCTCATTTTTACCTCAGAATGTTTGTACTTTTCCCTCCATATCTCCCTCCACATGTTGCCTCCACTTTC
>JAHFWG010001870.1:0-15910 GCA_020233015.1 Callinectes sapidus | reverse complement strand
CCTCCTCCTCCTCCTCCTCCTCCTCCTTCACTTGAGAAGAATGACTGAAAGGTTAGTAGTATAGAGGAAGAGGAGGAAAACACGATCGCACACACACACACACACACACTGCCCTACTTACTACCCACCACAACTTGAATCGCGCACCACTCACTCACTCACTCACTCACTCACTGGGAACATGACGACGCGCAAAGTGTCTTGATTCAACTGTACATTATATTATGTACTATTCTCCTTGCTTCCTCCTTCCATTGCAATAGCCAATGCATAGAAGTTACCAGGAGAGAGAGAGAGAGAGAGAGAGAGAGAGAAAGAGAGAGAGAGAGAGAGAGAGAGAGAGAGAGAGAGAGAGAGAGAGAGAGAGAGAGAGAGAGAGAGCGACTTCCTCAGCATGAACTAACTTATCGCATGAATAATTATTTGTCAGACGATCATCATCGGGATCGTTTCCGTCGGCAAATTCCCGCTTTTGTTTAGGCCTACATAATTATAGTCATATCCTGGACCAACCAGCAGACAAATACGACAACAACTAGACTTTCCGCGTTTCTTCAACGGTTATCGTCGATTTTCAGAAAGACAACGGAAAAAGTGCTTATAGTGTGACACCTAGAGAGAGAAAACTGCTGGCCAAGCTTTTAATTAACAGCTGGGGGGGGACGGATTGCGAAACACCTTTGCCTCTTGCTACGTATTGATGGTCGCCTTGTGTCACAAACGTAGTATATCGCACCCCCCCCCCCCGTGCCTCAATAGATAATAATAATACTACAGTGGTACCTCTCATTTCAAACACCTCTTAATCTGAACACATTTAGGGAGCAAATTTTGACCCACAATCTGAACACTGCCTCCCAATTCAAACACCTCGTAATCTGAACACATTTAGGGAGCAAATTTTGACCCACAATCTGAACACTGCCTCACAATTCAAACACCTCGTAATCTGAACACATTTAGGGAGCAAATTTTGACCTCCAATCTGAACACGGCCTCACAATTCAAACACCTCTTTATCTGAACACATTTAGGGAGCAAATTTTGACCTCCAATCTGAACACGGCCTCACAATTCAAACACCTCTTAATCTGAACACACTTAGGGAGCAAATTTTGACCCATAATCTGAACACTGCCTCTCAATTCAAACAAACACACGTCATGGCGGCTGACAACACAACGCCTTCCCCCCAGTCAGCTGTTTGAATCCAGAGGTACGTAACATTGTACCACTGCAACATTGTACCACTGTAATGGCCAGTGTGTGTGTGTGTGTGTGTCAATTCCACACCTGATAGAGGGAGCGCAGTCGTTTAATTAAGGGTTAATACCGCGTAGTGTTGTAGTGGTGGTGGTGGTTAGTTAGCACACTGTGGTGGTGGTGGTGGTGCAGGCAGGACACAACGCCTCCACGATGACAAAGCACGACGACACACAGCAAGGCGGCAGGTCGGGCCTAACCTAACCTCACACCTCACACCTCATTCACGGCCTCCCAGCAGGCTGCCACAATGTCAACTAGGCACACACAGTCCGGGCACACACACACACACACACACACACTGCCAACACACTGCGATAATGATGCGGCTGTATGTACATAGTTGAGGTGGTGGTGGTGGTGGGCAGTGTAGTGAGTGAGTGATGATGATGGCTGTCGCTTCCTGCTGAGGCTTTGAGTGAGTGAGTGAGTGACGTGGTCTGCTGCGTAGTAGTAGTAGTCTGCCTTCATTCTTCTTGGGATGAGGTGATGCAACAAGTCGTTGATATATATAATATATTCCAGAGTTACCTATAGTTTGTTTGGAATTGACCTGTTGAAGAAACCTCTCCCTCTCTCTCTCTCTCTCTCTCTCTCTCAGGGTAAAGTAAATGGCTGTTTTTTTTTTCCATTTCTTTCTTTATTATAAGTTAAGTTTGGTATATAACTTTTTTTGTGTGTGTTCATTTATATAATACAAAAATAACATGAGAAAATACCATAATTCTTTTCTTTAGTACAGGGAAGAGGAAGAAGAGGAAGAGGAGGACAGAAGAAGAGAGAAGAGGAGGGAAGGAAGGAAGAAGAAGAGGAAGAGGAGAGGAGAAAAAGAGAATATTCAAGAGTGTTTTTCCTTTTCTTTCTTGATTATAAGTTAGCTTTGGTATAAAATTGTTTATTTTTTGTATTCATTTATTGGATTATTATTTTTTTCTTGTTATTTTTCTATTCATTCTCATTTTTATCATTACAGAGAGGAAGAAGAGGAGGAGGAGGGAAGGAAGAAGATAATGATGAAGAAGATGAAGAAGAAGAAGAAGAAGAAGAGGAGGAGGAAGGAGGAAGAGTAGAGAGGTGAGAAAGATATAATTTTTTAATGTTTATAAGTTAGCTTTGGTATAGAATGGTTTGTTTTGTATTCATTTATTTAATTATCGTTTTTCTTATTTTTTTTCATTCATTCCATTTTTTTTCATTACAGGGAGGAAAAAGAAGAAGAGGGAAGGAAGAGGAAGAGGAGGAGGAGGAAGAGGAAGAGAATTGAGAAAGAATATTCAAGATACAGCAACAATGAAAGTAAGTAAGTAAAACTATTATTATTATTATTATTATGAAAGGTTTATTGTACATATATACATACATACATACATACATACATACATAGATAAATACATATATACATAATTATAATAGACTTTGAACATCCATCCATCCATCCATCCATACATAATATATACATAACCATAGACAGACTAAGACAGTGAAAGTGAGAATAAGATAGATAGTGGAATTGACAAAGATAGATAGATAGATAGATAGATAGAATACTTAATGTTGTACAAAAGTTAAGAGTTAAGAATTACCTTTGTGTGATAGTAATAGTAATAATAGTGAATGAATGAAGAATGGATGAATTATATATAACAACTCTCTCTCTCTCTCACCACAACTATTATTATTTTGTTTTAATTGTTTTGTTTTTCCATAGATGTTCCTGCGTCTCTCCACTACAAAGGAAGAAAGGAAGAAAAAAGGAAAAGATTAAGAAAAGGAGGAAGGAACGAGGAAGAATGAAGAGGAGGAAGAAGAGGATGGATGACCACTACTACTACTACTACTGCTACTACTACTACCCCCTTCACCCCCCCCAGCACAGAAGATCTCAGGATTGGCTAATATTGGCTGGTTCAGAGATAAAGTTTGAAGTCCTAAAGGCTCCCTCACTATGCTTATTGTTTTTTTTTTTTTTTTATAATTTTTTTGGGGTGTGAATTTAGTAGTGGTCTTTCTCCGGAGACTCTTTGAGGTATAATTAAGATGTGAGTAGTAGTAGTATTTGTCTGTGTGGAGAGAAGAGATAAATAAATAAAAGTAGTAGAATTAATTCCTCTGTGTTTGTTGTGACCCTTTCAAGTTTTTTCTCCCTTTAAATCTAGCCAGCCACCCAGCCAGCTAGCTACTACCTCTATCTATCTATCCTTCTTCTACTTCAACCAACTTTTTACTCCTCCCTTACCACCACCACCACCACCACCCAATCAGTCTCTCTATGTATGGTGGTGGTGGTGGTGCACTTCAACACAGTACTGAGTACGGCCATACTACTAATAATTTCTCTCTCTTTTTTTTCTTTTCATTATTTGAGTGTTGTGATGTAGAGATGTGGTGAAGAAGAAGAATGGTGGTGGTGGTGGTGGTGGTCAGTATTTAGACACATCACTTTGCTCTCTCTCTCTCTCACCACTCACTATTTTACTTCCTTCAACACTTTTCAAGGGTGATTTCTTCTCTCTCTCTCTCTCTCTCTCTCTCTCTCTCCATGGACTGACTGCCAAAGGAAGGACAACAATAATAACATTCTGTCTGTCTGTCTGTCAGAAGAAAAATGCTGTAATACAACACAACAACTATAATAATAGCAAGCAAATGGTGTTGTGTATGTCAACACAATCAATCTCCTTGAACAATAAAACATTAAAGTTGATTGATGGATTGTGTTGACATACACAACACACCTATTTGCTGTTATTATTATAGTTGTTGTGTTGTATTGCAGCATTTTTCTTCTTCTTCTTCTGACACACAGACAGACAGTATGTTATTATTTTTGTCCTTCCTTTGGCAGTCAGTCCATGGAGAGAGAGAGAGAGAGAGAGAGAGAGAGAAGAAATCACCCTTGAAAAGTGTTGAAGGAAGGAAAATAGTGAGTGGTGAGAGAGAGAGAGAGCAAAGTGGTGTGTCTAAATACTGACCACCACCACCACCACCACCATTCTTCTTCACCACATCTCTACATCACAACACTCAAATAATGAAAAGAAAAAGAGAGAGAGAGAAATTATTAGTAGTATGGCCGTACTGTGTTGAAGTGCACCACCACCACCACCAGGCACTACTGGCACTGACATGGTGGGTGGCTCAGTGTCTTCTTCCTGGGAATGCCGAGCTGGATGGCCACGTCCTCCCTGCCCCACCGCTGCTGCTGCTGCTGCTGCTGCTGCCGTCAACTCCTGAAAGAGGAGGTTGGCATCAACAAAACTGTCCAGAATGATGCCATACATAGCCTGCCTCACACACACACACACACACACACAGACACACACAGACACACACACACACACACACACACACACACAGACAGACAGACAGACAGCAATGGGTACAAGATAGATAATGATGTCCTGCCCACAACACTCTTTCTGGGGAGAGAGCGAGGGGTGAACAGCGGCCATTTTGAGGGGCAAGGAAGGGAGGGGGGAGGGTGAAAATTGGTGGGCAGGTGGAGGAAAGATGGAAGAAGGTTCATGGGGGTGGAGGAATGTGGAGGGGATATGTGGAGGGAGATATGGAGGAAAAGGTGGAGGGATGTGGAGGGAAAAATTTTTGGTTTTGGTGCCAGACTATTTTACGAAAGTACTATTTTGACTATCAAGGAAGGAGGGAATTTAAGTCAAAAGTGGAGAGAAGGGGGAGGAAAGATGGAGGAAGGTTCATGGGGATGGGGGTTAGTGGAGGGAGTATGTGGAGGGAGATGTGGAGGGGTGTGAAGGGAAAATTTTTTTTGTTTTGGTGTCATACTATTTTTGAAAAGTACTATTTTAACTATCAAGGAAGGGAGGTAGGATAGTCAAAATTAGTGAGAAGGTGGAGGAAAGATGGAGGAAACTTTCTGTGGGTGGGGGATATTGGAGGTAACTTGTGGAGGGAGATATGGAGGAAAAGGTGTAAACTTTCGGAGAGAAAATATGAAGAAATGTTATGTTTTGGTGTGGACTGTTTTAGAAAAGTACTATTTTGACTGTCAAGGAAGGGAGGTAGGAGAGTCAAAATTAGTGAGAAGGTGGAGGAAAGATGGAGGAAACTTTGTATAGATGGAGAAATGTGGAGGGGATATGTGGAGGGAGATATGGAGAAAAATGTGTAAAGTTTTCGGACAAAACAATATGAAAAAATGTCATGTTTTGGTGTCACACTATCTTACAAAACAACTATTTTAACTATAAAGGAAGGGAGGTAGGATAGTCAAGATGGAGGAAGGTTTATGGGGGGGGGGTTTAGTGGAGGGTGTATGTGGAGGGGAGATGTGGAAGAAAAGGTGGAGGAGTGTGGAGGGAAAAATTTTTGGTTTTGGTGTCAGACTATTTTAGAAAAGTACTATTTTGACTATCAAGGAAGGGAGGTAGGATAATCAAGTGGAAAGAAGGTGGAGGAAAGATGGAGGAAAATTTGTATAGGTGGAGGTTATTGGAGGTAACTTGTTGAGGGAGATATGGAGGAAAATGTGGAGGGTTGTGGAGGGAAAAATTTCAGGTTTTGGTGTCAGACTATATTAGAAAAGTACTATTTTGACTATGATATCATAGTGGTAGGATAGTCAAAATTGGAGAGAAGGTGGAGGAAAGATGGAGGAAACTCTGTAAAGATGGAGAAAAGTGGAGGGGATTGGTGGAGGAAGATATGGAAGAAAATGTGCAAACTTACGGAGAGAAAAAGTGTTATGTTTTGGTGTCAGACTATCTTACAAAACAACAATTTTAACTATCAAGGAAGGGACGTAGGATAGTCAAAATTAGAGAGAAGGTGGAGGAAAGATGGAGGAAGGTTTATGGGAGTGGGGGTTAGTGAAGGGGGTATGTTGAGGGAGATGTGGAGGAAAAGGTGGAGGGGTGTGGAGGGAAAAATTTTTGGTTTTGGTGTCAGACTATTTAAGAAAAGTACTATTTTGACTATCAAGGAAGGGAGGTAGGATAGTCAAAAGTGGAAAGAAGGTGGAGGAAAGATGGAGGAAAATTGTGTAGGTGGAGGCTATTGGAGGTAACTTGTTGAGGGAGATATGGAGGAAAATGTGGAGGGGTGTGGAGGGAAAAATTTCAGGTTTTGGTGTCAGACTATTTTAGAAAAGTACTATTTTGAATATGATATCATAGTGGTACGATAGTCAAAATCAGAGACAAGGTGGAGGAAAGATGGAGGAAGGTTTATGGGGGTGTGGAGGGAAAAATTTTTGGTTTTGGTGTCAGACTATTTCAGAAAAGTACTATTTTGACTATCAAGGAAGGGAGGTAGTTTTGTCAAAATTGGTGAAAAGGTGGAGGAAAGATGGAGGAAACTTTGTGTAGGGGGAGTTTATTGGAGGTAACATGTGGAGGGAGAGATGGAGGAAAATGTGGAGGGGTGTGGAGGGAAAAATTTCAGGTTTTATTGTCGAACTATTTTAGAAAAGTACTATTTTGAATATATGATTCTGGTATGATAGTCAAAATTGGAGGGAAGGTGGAAGAAAGATGGAGGAAGGTTCATGGGGGTGGAGGAAAGTGGAGGGGATATGCGGAGGGAGATATGGAGGAAACTTTCAGAGAGAAAAATATGAAAAAATGTCATGTTTTGGTGTCACACTATTACAGAAAAGTAATACTTTACCTCCAAATGTTTGTACTTTTTCCTCCATATCTCCCTCCACATGTCCCCTCCACTTTCCTCCACCTGGGTAAAGTTTCCTCCATCTTTTCTCCACCTTCCCTCCACTTTTGACCATCCTACCTCCCTTCCTTGATAGTTAAAATAGTCAATTTGTAAGATAGTCTCACACCCAAACCTGACAATTTTTCTCATTTTAACTCCTGAATGTTTGTACTTTTCCCTCCATATCTCCCTCCACATGTTGCCTCCACTTTCCTCCACATTGGTAAAGTTTCCTCCACCTTCTCTCCACTTTTGACCATCCTACCTCCCTTCCTTGATAGTTAAAATAGTCATTTTGTAAGATAGTCTCACACCAAAACCTGACAATTTTTCTCATTTTTACCACTGAATGTTTGTAGTTTGTCCTCCATATCTCCCTCCACTTTCCTCCACCTAGGTAAAGTTTCCTCCATCTTTCCTCCACCTTCCCTCCACTTTTGACCATCCTCCCTCCACTCCTTAATAGTCAAAATAGTAACTGAACACCTGCCTCACCTGCTCTGATATTGTGTTCTCCCTGAATATCTGAACTTTGAACCCAGTCTTGGCCACAGTCCTTGTCGCTGGGGAGGCTCGGGAGTCATCAGCCTGAAACGGCCAAGAAAATACATTAAAAAACTTGGAAAATATTGGAACCTTGACAAAGCGGTCAATAGCAGCTATCACTATATACAGACCTCACCAAAAAACACCCCTAACTTCAACTAAACCTTAAAAATACCCCCCAAAAAACACCCCTAACCTAACCTAAACTAACGAAACCTAACGTCCCTTTACACGTCTCCCTCTGTTACAACTTGGCAGTGTTCAGAGACAGCTAAAAACATGAAAACTTTAAGAAACAACCTTAAACACCTTAAAAACACCCTTTGAACCCCTAAAACAACCTTAAAAAATACCCCTCCAAAACCACCCCTAACCTAATGAAACCTAACGTCCCTTTACATGTCTCCCACTGTTACAACTTGGCAGTGTTCAGAGACAGCAACAAATATTAAGCCTAAAGAAACAACCTTAAACACCCTAAAAATATCCTTAAAATCCCTAAAAACCACCTTAAAAACACCCCCCCAAAAAAATATCCCCTAACCTAATTTAAACCTTAAAAAATGTCAAAAACATGAAAACGAACTTTGCAAACCCCTTAAAACATCATCAAAAACATAAAAACACCTTAATAAAACCTCAAATAACATGGAAAAACAAAAAAAAACAATATCGTTCTTTTATACATAAATGCTTGTGAAAAACAGCCCTAAACACACCCTAACCAAACGAAACTTGCCATACCCCAAGACACAACCTTCCCGCACCCTGCCGAACCTTGACGCATCCCAACGCACCCTTATCTATCCCAAAAACATCCAAAAACCTAACCTAACCAGATTAAAACCATGAAAAAATATCATTCTTTTGTACTTAAACATAAAAAAAACACCCTTAAACACACCCTAACCAAACGAAACTTACCATACAATTAGACACACCCTTCCTGCACCCTGTTGAGTCCTGACGCACCCCAACGCACCCTTATCTATCCCAAAAACATCCAAAAACCTAACCTAACCAGATTAAAAACCATGAAAAAATATCATTCTTTTGTACTTAAACATCAAAAAAACACCCTTAAACACACCCTAACTTAACGAAACTTACCATACAATTAGACACACCCTTCCCACACCCTGCCAAACCCTGACGCACCCTTATCTATCTATCTATTTATATATATAAGAGTATGTGTGTGTATAGTTTGAGTTGTTTTCATTTTGTGGCAATGTAGTAAATCAAAAGGTACCTAGTATATCTAACCTCACATTACAACACCCCTAACCTAACCTAACCTAGCCTAAAATAACCCCCCATAACACCCCCCCCCCGCCCCCCTAAAAATTACCCACAACCCCCCAGCAGCACCCTCCCACACTTACCCACAATGCAAGTCCGCCCCGCCGCCCAGGTCCTTGGCAGATATTTCTTCCCCTGTGGCTGCCTTCCCCAGCAGAGGAGGCCGCCCCCCCCAGGACTGCCGCCACCTATGGGGTTCGGCAAGGTTAGGTTAGGTGAGGTGAGAAAAATGAATGAATAAATAAAACAAACAAATGGATAAATAGATAAATGGATATGAAATGAGACAGAGAGAGAGAGAGAGAGAGAGAGAGAGAGAGAGAGAGAGAGAGAAATTTCATTGCACTCAAAATGGGTTTAAATAGGCTTAAATGCACTCAAAACTACTGAATTGGCTTAAATGCACTCAAAACTACTCAATTGGCTTAAATGCACTCAAAACACACTCAAACAGACAAACACACTCGAACAGGCTTGAAATACACTGAAAATGCTTAAATTAACTCCAAACGCACTCAAACAGACAAACACACTCACAGGCTCAAATGCACTTAAAATGCACTCAAAAAGGCTTAAATGCACTCAAGACCCTCAAACATGCTTAAATGCACTCAAAACACACTCAAAAGGGTTAAATGCACTCACAATGCACTGAAACAGACAAACCCACTCAAAACGCACTCAAAAAGGCTTATATGCACTTAAAACGTACTGAAACAGACAAACACACTCAAATGCACTCAAAAAGGCTTAAATGCATTCAAAATTGACTGAGACAAACACACTCAAATGCATTCAAAACTCACTGAAACAGACAAACACACTCAAATGCACTCAAAACGCACTAAAACAGATAAACACACTCAAATGCACTCAAAAAGGCTTAAATGCACTCAAAACGCACTGAAACAGACAAACACACTCAAATGCACTCACAACGCACTCAAAAAGGCTTAAATGCACCCAAAACAAATAAAACGCCAAAAAACACACAAAACGCACTCAAAAAGGCTTAAATACACTCAAGTACACACAAAAAAACACAAAACGCACTCAAAAGGCTTAAACACACTCGAAACGAAAGAAAAGAGTGTGTGTGTGTGTTTCTCACCTCAACGACAAGTTTGAGTGCAGGTGTGTGGCGTCATCATGGCTCCCTTCCTTCCTGCAGCGGCGGCGGCGGCGGCAGATTGACCCAGTAATAATAGCGGCCGCTCTCGTGTCCCATCTCAAACATGTTGCCTGTGTGTGGGGGTCAGGTCAGCTCAGGTCAGCTCAGGTCACGTTAGGTTAGGTTAGAAATTAATTGAGAGATGCATACACACACACACACACACACACACACACACACATATACCTTAAACAGAGAGAAAAAAGCGAG
This sequence comes from Callinectes sapidus, assembly GCA_020233015.1. Taxonomy (NCBI): domain Eukaryota; kingdom Metazoa; phylum Arthropoda; class Malacostraca; order Decapoda; family Portunidae; genus Callinectes; species Callinectes sapidus. The sequence continues at coordinate 5,736 of JAHFWG010001870.1, read as the reverse complement.
AGAGGAACATATATAACAATCTCTCTCTCTCTCTCTCTCTCTCTCTCTCACAATAATAACAAAAAATGACATTTTTAAACATAAAATGTCATTTAATGTTTCACATAAAAGCTGCTTCTTATATTAGCATCATTAATTAACAATGGTCCCTGCCTGCTCCCTATCTATCTATCTATCTATCTATCTAGCCCATCCATCCACCATGTATGTATGTATGTATACCACAACACTGAAATTATTACTCCTCGTCGTCCTATTCCATCCCTGGCGGCAACTGTCCTCTGTCCTCTGTCCTCTGCCGGCAGCAACAACAACAACAACAACACTATTGCCGGCCTCCTCCCTCCCTCCCACAGCTGTTTCATTGTGAGAGGGTAGAGCGTTAACATTCATGGTAGATACACCTATGTATGCACCAGTACTACTAATATTTATTGCGTATTGGTACAGCAATGTACATATCTACCAGGCACGGCGGGCGGGTAGGTGCATACAGTACACATGTACATATGTACTAGTTCTCTCACTCAACACAGTGATGATATATATTCTTGTTCTTCTCTTTTATGCATATATATGAATGAGCTGTACGGCGACAAACTGTATATATCAAGGAAAACTTATAAAAGTTTTCTTTTTTTTGTTCTACTTTTTTCAGCAGAACTGGAACGGAGTGGAGTGTCTTTTACGGCAGACATGTACTGTGTAGATGCCTCAGCAAGTGACTCAGATGATGCAGGTTTTGTTGGCACCACTTGAGATGATGATCTATCAGAGGACAGTGATGAGTGAGTGGGAAATAGATGAAGAGCAGGATGACCAGGTTCATTAGCACCACATTATTCAAACTCACCAACAAATGGAAACAACAACAACAACAACAACAACACCCAATCTGAATGTTGCTGACCAACTCAATGCCACTACTCGCCACTACAAAAATCAAAGAAGTGGTACAGGAAGCTGGCTCTGGAAATGATTGCAGTAACAAATGCTCAAATTCTCTACAATAAATACCACTCTGCAAAAGAAGTATCTATGTCTAAGAACCTTCACAGAGTTGGTAGTCCTTTCTCTTACTAAGAACATTCCTGAGGAAACTATAAAAGCAGGGAAGAGGACTTCTGATATACATGTATCAGGTATATTATACAAGAATACATTGAGAAAGCAGCTGGAAAAAAGAGAAACACACAGAAGAGATGCAGAGGATGATGATGCTATTATGAAAAGATATCTCTCTCTCTCTCTCTCTCTCTCTCTCTCTCTCTCTCTCTCTCTCTCTCTCTGTGTGAGTGAAGGATAGCCATAAACCAGGCTAGGAGAGTGTCCACCTTCTGTAGACAATGAGTGTGAGGGTCAGCAGCTCACCTTTGTATTACAACATGATCCATTACACATACATACCATCAGTGATATATAGAAAAATTCATAAATCAAATATTAGGATCATCTAATATTGCAAGTTGTGATGTGGGAAATTATATTCTTTGTACTATTACATTGTGAAACAAAATTGGAATTTGTCATGATTTTTCTTTTACAATAGGCATTATTTTTCCTGTTACGGAAGCAAAAATATTTTTTATTATATTTATTTTATGTTATTTACTATGAGGGGAGTTTATGTCAACAGTTGATTACTGTTATGCATTGCAATGCTTATATTTTGGATATAAAATGTCACAAAACCTTACTTATGTCAACAGTTGATTACTGTTATGCATTGCAATGCTTATATTTTGGCTATAAAATGTCACAAAACCTTACAAGTCTTTTAGATCATTTTTTTCTTTTTTTTACACATCTGATTACTGCCTTATTATTATTTCAAACTTAATGTCTGGTTCCATTGCAATTCATCTGCAGTCACAAGAAATACAAATTTACTCACAAGTAACTTTTATATATACTCATGTTTGCTAAAGTTTATAGAAAGGGTTATATCTTTGAACCACATATCTATGTACCAATACACAACAAGGAAAACAAACAATGGCTTGGTACACACAGGTGTGTACCAATACGCAATTAATGTGTTCAAGGTGGTGGTGGGTGGTGGTCACGTCACGCCATACATAGGTATGTATGTACATACTGTATATGTATATATGGAATAGGACAAAGATGGACTAAAGACTAAAGAACTGCTGTTCTCACCGAACACTTATGAGGCTCCAGAGATGATGGCTGGCCAGTTCAGGGAGATGATGACATGCAAGCAGCAGCGGCAGGCAGGCAGGCAGGCAGGCAGGCAGGCAGACAGGCAAGAACTGCCGGGTGAAGATCAACACCCTACATAGCTAATTTCTTGGCATTTTCCAGGTAGTGCAGCAGCTCTGCCTTGGCTGGTGTCTGGCCCCTGGAATGGGGGAAATGTGGTCAAAATGGGAGGGAAGGTGGAGGAAAGATGGAGGAAGGTTCATGGGGGTGGAGGGGATGTGGAGGATAAAGTTGAGGCTTGTGGAAGTGAAAATGTTAAAAAAAAGTTAGGTTTGGGTGTGAGACTATCTTAGAAAAGTACTATTTTAACTATCAAGGAAGAGAGGTAAGATAGTCAAAAGTGGAGAGAAGGTGGAGGAAAGATGGAGGAAACTTTACCGAAGTGGAGGAAAGTGGAGGTAACATGTGGAGGGAGATATGGAAGAAAAAGTACAAACATGTGGAGGTAAAAATGTGAAAAAAATATTCAGGTTAGGTTAGTTTTGATGTGAGACTACAAAGAGAGAGTGAGAGGGGACTATGTAGGCATCAGAATGGAGAGAAAATTGACTGGGATGGAGAGAAAGAGAGAGTGAGTGGTGTAGGGACAGTAAGAGGTGGAGGAGAGAAAAGTGAGAGGTGGAGAGAAAAGAGAGAGTGAGAGGGGAGGAGGTAGGCATCAGAATGGAGAGAACATTGACTGGGATGGAGAGAAAGTGAGTGTGAATGGAGAGAAAACCTTAAGAAAACAAACTAACCGAAAAAAATAAATAATAATAAAAATTCCTTCAAAAAAACAATCTTTTCAAACCGCAACCAATATTTGGAGTGGGCCGTGTTATTTACCTGATATCTCTGCTATTTCTCTATGTCCAGCGGTGCTATAGGCCTACACTACTCCACGAAGGCCTACTCTCATCAACACCACACGCACGTAGGCCTACGCACAGTAAAAGTGACGATTTGAGCCGATTTTCTGCGATTATTTGGCCTGAAAATCTTAGGACGCCATTATTGTTTACCTCTCCTAAGCCAAAATGTCGAGATTAAATAGACGCTTCATTAATTCTTAGTTTTTTTGAGTACTTTTTAACATTTTTCGTTGTAATAATTAATTTTGAGCATTTTCCATTAAGTAATGTTGGTTTGAATTTGTGGATTTATATAGATTTAATTTATATATGTGACTCTTTATACAGTAAACCTTCAAATTTTTTTTTCGCTATGGAATTGTTGTTTTGGCGTTACTTTTTATTGTTTTTCGTCTACTTAATTCATTATGAGCATGTTTTATTAAGTAATGTTGGTTTAAATGTATAGATTTTGAGATTTTACATTAAAGCTAACTCTCTCTCTCTCTCTCTCTCTCTCTCTCTCTCTCTCTCTCTCTCTCTACGATCATTATGAGATATTATATTATAAAAAAATATATAAAGAAAAGGTTTTTGGCTCCCATTTCTTGACCTCCCTGACCCAAGTAACCCCCACCGTGACCTGTGTGCCCCGACCCAGTGTGTGCGCCGCGCCCCCCCACCTCCTCGTCTCCCTGGGGCAATCAATCAATCCTGGGGGGCATACGCCGGGGGTCGCGTTGCCTCGCCTACCCTACGGCGCCACTCCTGGCGGTCACGCCTTGGGAGTCCCCATGCAGGCTCCCTTCCTATACCGAGTAACTCCCCGCAGCAGCAGCAGGAGGCATCATTGACTTGCCGCAGCCAGGAGTTCTGTGGGCGTCCCCTTGGCCTCCTCCAGGTTGGGTTGTCCCTTACGGAAACAACCCGACAAGCAGGGTGGTCGGCTTCCGGGTATCATCGCGCCACATGCCCATAGCAGTGCCGCCGTTATCACTGACGGACTATGCTAGTAATAGGCCTCGAATCGGTCTCGTGGAACAATCGCTGATTTGACACAAAGTCATACCAGCGGTAGGTATCCCATGGTCCTGCGAAGGCATCTAGTACCAAAGACATCAATTCGCCTCTTCAGGTGCTGAGGTGTTCAGCGTCCATGTCTCACAACCATAGAGTAAGACAGGGATCACCAGCGACTTGAAGATCCGAATCTTTGTCCGGCTGCACAGGTTTCGACAACAACGCCAAATACTCGTGTTGAGCGAATCCATAACGCCGTGGGCCAGCTGGCCAATCCGCCGTGTGACTTCTTGGCTCGACCCACCATCGTTATGTATTACAACACTACCAAGGTATGTTAAACTTTTCAAGATCTCAATGTTTTCGCCACACGCATGGACAGACTGTAGTACTGTTTCATCCAGCACGCCTCCAAACACCTGGACCTTGGTCTTGGCCCAGGAAACCTTAAGTCCCAAGGGCTTCACCTCCTCGTGCAGTGCATCTAGAGCCATTACCAGAACCTCCAGTGACTCAGCGAAGATTGCTGCATCATCAGCAAAAACAATATCTGTAATATCGGTGTTGCCAACAGATGCTCCACACTGACTTTGTTCCACAACTCTGCCTAGTACCCAATCCATGCATGTGTTGAAAAGTGATGGAGCAAGCACACAGCCCTGCCTCACACCTGTATTCACAGGGGAGAAGCTGGACACGCCTCCTCCACACTTCACAGCACCTACAGTCCCGGAGTACAGGCCAGTTAATAGACCAATAATCCTTGCAGCAGGAATCCCACGGAGACACAGAAGATCCCAGAGTGTCTCTCGATGCACTGAGTCAAACGCCTTCTTGAGATCGACATAGGCTGCAGCAGCAGCAGCATTCCCTGTCAAAACTCACGTCGGCACCCCACCCGTACGCGAAGCGCTAGGATACGGTCAGTTGTTGACTTACCAGGCGTGAACCCTGACTGTTCAGGTCTCTGATGCTTCAGCAGGTGAGTGAGGATCCGTGTCAGCAGCAAATGGGCAAGCAGCACCTTGCCTGGTACGCTGAGCAGCGTTATTCCACCGTGGTAGCTGCTGCAGTCTTGACGGTCCCCTTTCCCCTTCCAGATAGGGACAACCACCCCCTTCTTCCAGTCAGGGGGTATGGTATTACCTGAATGCCATACAGCAAGCAGTCAAGACAGCATGCAACCCACGGGTCATGGCTTCACCCCCAGCTTTGAGCAGCTCCGCACTCATGTTGCAGATGCCAGCTGCTGCCTTTCCACCCCTCAACTTTGCCACAGCCTCCTTGACATCGCCAATGGAGGGTGTATTTTCGTCAATGGGTGGATCAGCATCCAGCGTCTGCAACCCTGCAGTCCGGAGCTTTCCACTTGGAGGGAGGATCCACCGTGAACAGCTGCTCAAAGTACTCGGCCCAACGAGCCATCTGCCCATCTGCGTCCGATACGAGGCAACCATCTGCTGTTCGGATAGCACTCACCTGAGAAGTAGACTTGGAGCGGAGTTTTTTCAGAGCTCGATGGGGCAGGAAGGGGCCAATCTAGGGGGGGGGGTGAGGTGCATGGTGTCCAGGTCAAGGCCAGCCAGTAGTGGGTGGGTGACCTCGCAGCGACGTGTACCAGCCGATGGGGTCACTCGCTCCCAGACGGGCTGCCGGGTCGATC
>JAHFWG010001471.1:0-13669 GCA_020233015.1 Callinectes sapidus | reverse complement strand
AAACACCCTTAAACACACCCTAACCAAACGAAACTTACCATACAACTAGACACACCCTTCCTGCACCCTGTTGAGTCCTGACGCACCCCAACGCACCCTTATCTATCCCAAAAACATCCAAAAACCTAACCTAACCAGATTAAAAACCATGAAAAAATATAATTCTTTTGTACTTAAACATCAAAAAAACACCCTTAAACACACCCTAACTTAACGAAACTTACCATACAATTAGACACACCCTTCCTGCACCCTGCCAAACCCTGACGCACCCTTATCTATCTATCTATTTATATATATAAGAGTATGTGTGTGTATAGTTTGAGTTGTTTTCATTTTGTGGCAATGTAGTAAATCAAAAGGTTATGTAGTATATCTAACCTCACATTACAACACCCCTAACCTAACCTAGCCTAAAATAACCCCCCATAACACCCCCCCCCCGCCCCCCTAAAAATTACCCACAACCCCCCAGCAGCACCCTCCCACACTTACCCACAACGCAAGTCCGCCCCGCCGCCCAGGTCCTTGGCAGATATTTCTTCCCCTGTGGCTGCCTTCACCAGCAGAGGAGGCCGCCCCCCCCCAGGACTGCCGCCACCTATGGGGTTCGGCAAGGTTAGGTTAGGTGAGGTGAGAAAAATGAATGAATAAATAAAACAAACAAATGGATAAATAGATAAATGGATATGAAATGAGACAGAGAGAGAGAGAGAGAGAGAGAGAGAGAGAGAAATTTCATTGCACTCAAAATGGGTTTAAATAGGCTTAAATGCACTCAAAACTACTCAATTGGCTTAAATGCACTCAAAACACACTCAAACAGACAAACACTCGAACAGGCTTGAAATACACTGAAAACGCTTAAATTCACTCAAAACGCACTCAAACAGACAAACACACTCACACAGGCTCAAATGCACTTAAAATGCATTCAAAAAGGCTTAAATGCACTCAAGACACTCAAACATGCTTAAATGCACTCAAAACACACTCAAAAAGGGTTAAATGCACTCACAATGCACTGACACAGACAAACACTCAAAACACACTCAAAAAGGCTTATATGCACTCAAAACTGACTGAAACAGACAAACACTCAAATGCACTCAAAAAGGCTTATATGCACTCAAAATGCACTGAAACAGACAAACACACACAAATGCACTCAAAACGCACTAAAACAGATAAACACACTCAAATGCACTCAAAAAAGTTTATATGCACTCAAAACGCACTGAAACAGACAAACACTCAAATGCACTCAAAACACACTAAAACAGATAAACACACTCAAATACACTCAAAAAGGCTTATATGCACTCAAAACGCACTGAAACAGACAAACCCACTCAAATGCACTCAAAACGCACTAAAACAGATAAACACACTCAAATGCACTCAAAAAAGCTTATATGCACTCAAAATGCACTGAAACAGACAAACACACTCAAATGCACTCACAATGCACTCAAAAAGGCTTAAATGCACCCAAAACAAATAAAACACCAAAAAACACACAAAACGCACTTAAAAAGGCTTAAATATACTCAAGTACACACAAAAAAACACAAAACGCACTCAAAAGGCTTAAACACACTCGAAACGAAAGAAAAGAGTGTGTGTGTGTGTTTCTCACCTCAACGACAGGTTTGAGTGCAGGTGTGTGGTGTCATCACGGCTCCCTTCCTTCCTGCAGCGGCGGCGGCGGCAGATTGACCCAGTAATAATAGCGGCCGCTCTCGTGTCCCATCTCAAACATGTTGCCTGTGTGTGGGGGTCAGGTCAGCTCAGGTCAGCTCAGGTCACGTTAGGTTAGGTTAGAAATTAATTGAGAGATGCATACACACACACACACACACACACACACACACACACACATATACCTTAAACAGAGAGAAAAAAGCGAGAGAGGAACATATATAACAATCTCTCTCTCTCTCTCTCTCTCACAATAATAACAAAAAATGACATTTTTAAACATAAAATGTCATTTAATGTTTCACATAAAAGCTGCTTCTTATATTAGCATCATTAATTAACAATGGTCCCTGCCTGCTCCCTATCTATCTATCTATCTATCTATCTAGCCCATCCATCCACCATGTATGTATGTATGTATACCACAACATTGAAATTATTACTCCTCGTCGTCCTATTCCATCCCTGGCGGCAACTGTCCTCTGCCGGCAGCAACAACAACAACAACAACAACACTATTGCCGGCCTCCTCCCTCCCTCCCACAGCTGTTTCATTGTGAGAGGGTAGAGCGTTAACATTCATGGTAGATACACCTATGTATGCACCAGTACTACTAATATTTATTGCGTATTGGTACAGCAATGTACATATCTACCAGGCACGGCGGGCGGGTTGGTGCATACAGTACACATGTACATATGTACTAGTTCTCTCACTCAACACAGTGATGATATATATTCTTGTTCTTCTCTTTTATGCATATATATGAATGAGCTGTACGGCGACAAACTGTATATATCAAGGAAAACTTATAAAAGTTTTCTTTTTTTTGTTCTACTTTTTTCAGCAGAACTGGAACAGAGTGGGGTGTCTTTTACGGCAGACATGTACTGTGTAGATGCCTCAGCAAGTGACTCAGATGATGCAGGTTTTGTTGGCACCACTTGAGATGATGATCTATCAGAGGACAGTGATGAGTGAGTGGGAAATAGATGAAGAGCAGGATGACCAGGTTCATTAGCACCACATTATTCAAACTCACCAACAAATGGAAACAACAACAACAACAACACCCAATCTGAATGTTGCTGACCAACTCAATGCCACTACTCGCCACTACAAAAATCAAAGAAGTGGTACAGGAAGCTGGCTCTGGAAATGACTGCAGTAACAAATGCTCAAATTCTCTACAATAAATACCACTCTGCAAAAGAAGTATCTATGTCTAAGAACCTTCACAGAGTTGGTAGTCCTTTCTCTTCTCATTCCTGAGGAAACTATAAAATCAGGGAAGAGGACTTCTGATATACATGTATCAGGTATATTATACAAGAATACATTGAGAAAGCAGCTGGAAAAAAGAGAAACACACAGAAGAGATGCAGAGGATGATGCTATTATGAAAAGATATCTCTCTCTCTCTCTCTCTGTGTGAGCGAAGGATAGGTACAAGGTGGCGGCCATAAACCAGGCTAGGAGAGTGTCCACCTTCTGTAGATAATGAATGTGAGTGTCAGCAGCTCACCTTTGTATTAGAACATGATCCATTACACATACATACCATCAGTGATATTATATAGAAAAATTCATAAATCAAATATTAGGATCATCTAATACTGCAAGTTGTGATGTGGGAAATTATATTCTTTGTACTATTACATTGTGAAACAAAATTGGAATTTGTCATGATTTTTCTTTTACAATAGGCATTATTTTTCCTGTTACGGAAGCAAAAATATTTTTTATTATATTTATTTTATGTTATTTACTATGAGGGGAGTTTATGTCAACAGTTGATTACTGTTATGCATTGCAATGCTTATATTTTGGATATAAAATGTCACAAAACCTTACTTATGTCAACAGTTGATTACTGTTATGCATTGCAATGCTTATATTTTGGCTATAAAATTTCACAAAACCTTACAAGTCTTTTAGATCATTTTTTTCTTTTTTTTACACATCTGATTACTGCCTTATTATTATTTCAAACTTAATGTCTGGTTCCATTGCAATTCATCTGCAGTCACAAGAAATACAAATTTACTCACAAGTAACTTTTATATATACTCATGTTTGCTAAAGTTTATAGAAAGGGTTATATATTTGAACCACATATCTATGTACCAATACACAACAAGGAAAACAAACAATGGCTTGGTACACACAGGTGTGTACCAATACGCAATTAATGTGTTCAAGGTGGTGGTGGGTGGTGGTCACGTCACGCCATACATAGGTATGTATGTACATACTGTATATGTATATATGGAATAGGACAAAGATGGACTAAAGACTAAAGAACTGCTGTTCTCACCGAACACTTATGAGGCTCCAGAGATGATGGCTGGCCAGTTCAGGGAGATGATGACATGCAAGCAGCAGCGGCAGGCAGGCAGGCAGGCAGGCAGGCAGGCAGGCAGGCACACAGGCAAGAACTGCCGGGTGAAGATCAACACCCTACATAGCTAATTTCTTGGCATTTTCCAGGTAGTGCAGCAGCTCTGCCTCGGCTGGTGTCTGGCCCCTGGAATGGTGGAAATGTGGTCAAAATGGGAGGGAAGGTGGAGGAAAGATGGAGGAAGGTTCATGGGGGTGGAGGAGATAATATGTGGAGGATAAAGTTGAGGCTTGTGGAAGTGAAAATGTTAAAAAAAGTTAGGTTTTGGTGTGAGACTATCTTAGAAAAGTACTATTTTAACTATCAAGGAAGAGAGGTAAGATAGTCAAAAGTGGAGAGAAGGTGGAGGAAAGATGGAGGAAACTTTACCGAAGTGGAGGAAAGTGGAGGTAACATGTGGAGGGAGATATGGAAGAAAAAGTACAAACATTTGGAGGTAAAAATGTGAAAAAAATATTCAGGTTAGGTTAGTTTTGATGCGAGACTACAAAGAGAGAGTGAGAGGGGACTATGTAGGCATCAGAATGGAGAGAAAATTGACTGGGATGGAGAGAAAGAGAGAGTGAGTGGTGTAGGGACAGTAAGAGGTGGAGGAGAGAAAAGTGAGTGAGAGGGGTGGAGAGAAAAGAGAGAGTGAGAGGGGAGGATGTAGGCATCAGAATGGAGAGAAAATTGACTGGGATGGAGAGAAAGTGAGAATGAATGGAGAGAAAACCTTAAGAAAACAAACTAACCGAAAAAAATAAATAATAATAAAAATTCCTTCAAAAAAACAATCTTTTCAAACCGCAACCAATATTTGGAGTGGGCCGTGTTATTTACCTGATATCTCTGCTATTTCTCTATGTCCAGCGGTGCTATAGGCCTACACTAATCCACGAAGGCCTACTCTCATCAACACCACACGCACGTAGGCCTACGCCCAGTAAAAGTGACGATTTGAGCCGATTTTCTGCGATTATTTGGCCTGAAAATCTTAGGACGCCATTATTGTTTACCTCTCCTAAGCCAAAATGTCGAGATTAAATAGACGCTTCATTAATTCTTAGTTTTTTTGAGTACTTTTTAACATTTTTCGTTGTAATAATTAATTTTGAGCATTTTCTATTAAGTAATGTTGGTTTGAATTTGTGAATTTATATAGATTTAATTTATATATGTGACTCTTTATACAGTAAACCTTCAAATTTTTTTTTCGCTATGGAATTGTTGTTTTGGCGTTACTTTTTACTGTTTTTCGTCTACTTAATTCATTATGAGTATGTTTTATTAAGTAATGTTGGTTTAAATGTATAGATTTTGAGATATTACATTAAAGCTAACTCTCTCTCTCTCTCTCTCTCTCTCTCTCTCTCTCTCTCTCTCTCTCTCTCTCTCTCTCTCTCTCTCTCTCTACGATCATTATGAGATATTATATTATAAAAAAATATATAAAGAAAAGGTTTTTGGCTCCCATTTCTTGACCTCCTTGACCCAAGTAACCCCCACCGTGACCTGTGTGACCCGACCCAGTGTGTGCGCCGCGCCCCCCCACCTCCTCGTCTCCCTGGGGCAATCAATCAATCATGGGGGGCATACGCCGGGGGTCGCGTTGCCTCGACTACCCTACGGCGCCACTCCTGGCGGTCACGCCTTGGGAGTCCCCATGCAGGCTCCCTTCCTATACCGAGTAACTCCCAGCAGCAGCAGCAGGAGGCATCATTGACTTGCCGCAGCCAGGAGTTCTGTGGGCGTCCCCTTGGCCTCCTCCAGGTTGGGTTGTCCCTTACGGAAACAACCCGACAAGCAGGTGGTCGGGTATCATCGCGCCACATGCCCATAGCAGTGCCGCAGTTATCACTGACGGACTATGCTAGTAATAGGCCTCGAATCGGTCTCGTGGAACAATCGCTGATTTGACACAAAGTCATACCAGCGGTAGGTATCCCATGATCCTGCGAAGGCATCTAGTACCAAAGACATCAATTCGCCTCTTCAGGTCGGTGTTCAGCGTCCATGTCTCACAACCATAGAGTAAGACAGGGATCACCAGCGACTTGAAGATCCGAATCTTTGTCCGTCTGCACAGGTTTCGACAACAACGCCAAATACTCGTGTTGAGCGAATCCATAACGCCGTGGGCCAGCTGGCCAATCCGCCGTGTGACTTCTTGGCTCGACCCACCATCGTTATGTATTACAACACTACCAAGGTATGTGAAACTTTTCAAGATCTCAATGTTTTCGCCACACGCATGGACAGACTGTAGTACTGTTTCATCCAGCACGCCTCCAAACACCTGGACCTTGGTCTTGGCACAGGAAACCTTAAGTCCCGAGGGCTTCACCTCCTCCTCGTGCAGTGCCTCTAGAGCCATTACCAGAACCTCCAGTGACTCAGCCAAGATTGCTGCATCATCAGCAAAAACAAGATCTGTAATCTTGGTGTTGCCGACAGATGCTCCACAATGACTTTGTTCCACAACTCTGCCTAGTACCCAATCCATGCATGTGTTGAAAAGTGATGGAGCAAGCACACAGCCCTGCCTCACACCTGTATTCACAGGGAAGAAGCTGGACACGCCTCCTCCACACTTCACAGCACTTACAGTCCCGGAGTACAGGCCAGTTAATAGACCAATAATCCTTGCAGCAGGAATCCCACGGAGACACAGAAGGTCCCAGAGTGTCTCTCGATGCACTGAGTCAAACGCCTTCTTGAGATCGACATAGGCTGCAGCAGCAGCAGCATTCCCTGTCAAAACTCACGTCGGCACCCCACCAGTACGCGAAGCGCTAGGATACGGTCAGTTGTTGACTTACCAGGCGTGAACCCTGACTGTTCAGGTCTCTGATGCTTCAGCAGGTGAGTGAGGATCCGTGTCAGCAGCAAATGGGCAAGCAGCACCTTGCCTGGTACGCTGAGCAGCGTTATTCCACTGTGGTAGCTGCTGCAGTCTTGACGGTCCCCTTTCCCCTTCCAGATAGGGACGACCAACCCCTTCTTCCAGTCAGGGGGTATGGTATTACCTGAATGCCATACAGCAAGCAGTCAAGACAGCATGCACCCCACGGGTCATGGCTTCACCCCCAGCTTTGAGCAGCTCCGCACTCATGTTGCAGATGCCAGCTGCTGCCTTTCCACCCCTCAACTTTGCCACAGCCTCCTTGACATCGCCAATGGAGGGTGCATTTCGTCAATGGGTGGATCAGCATCCAGCGTCTGCAACCCTGCAGTCCGGAGCTTTCCACTTGGAGGGATCCACCGTGAACAGCTGCTCAAAGTACTCGGCCCAACGAGCCATCTGCCCATCTGCGTCCGATACGAGGCAACCATCTGCTGTTCGGATAGCACTCACCTGAGAAGTAGACTTGGAGCGGAGTTTTTTCAGAGCTCGATGGGGCAGGAAGGGGGCAATCTAGGGGGGGGGGGTGAGGTGCATGGTGTCCAGGTCAAGGCCAGCCAGTAGTGGGTGGGTGACCTCGCAGCGACGTGTACCAGCCGATGGGGTCACTCGCTCCCAGACGGTCTGCCGGGTCGATCACCTGGGGAAGAAGGGGTCAGTTGGGGTCAGGTCAGATTAAGGTAGCATTAGGTTAGGTTGGCGTCATTAAAAACACCATTAAAAACCATAACAAATACTCTTAAGTCCTAAAAAATACTCTTTAAACATAAAAACCCTAAAACCATAAAAAAAACTCTTAAAAAACTAAAAACACTCTTAAAAGCCCTAAAATGCCCCAAAACACTCTTAAAAACCCTAAAAAACCTTAAAAAACCTTAAAAGTTTAAAAGTCCTACAAAACACTCTTAAAACCCTAAATACATCCTTAAAAACCCCAAAACACTCTTAAGGGGACTCTCTACCTGACCCAAAATAGTGTTAATTAAAACTTGAACAGAGAGTTTATTTTTTCATTTATGATCATCAATTTCTAACATGTTATACTTCAACCGATTTCCAATGAAGCTACAGGCTCAGAATTTTTATATAGGCCATTGATTTTTTATTTCTGATTTTAACAAAAAATAAAAAAATAAAAAAAAAGTAATTAAAAAAAAAGTATAAACAAAAAAATAAATAAAAAAGAGCCCTGTAGAACTGTTGCAAACATCTTGATCTTTAAAATGCTTTTTGTTTAATGAAAATCGGTTCATAAATAAAAGCTGTGTTCCAGTTTTAGTTGGAAAATTGTTTTTTTTTTTCACAGCCTGCGGACAAAAATGTCTGCACCTTTTCTTTAATTACTAAGAAACTATTGGTGGTACGATAGTAAAATTTGCTGTGTTTGTTTATGTTGCTTTGTTGTATATTGTGTGTGAATTGTGTCAAGATTGTGTTATAATTGGTGTGAGAAAATGTGACTTTTTATATCACAGCCTGCGGAGAAAAATGTCTGTACCTTTTCATTAATTACTAGGAAACTATTGGGGTTAGGATAGTAAAATTTGGAGTGTTTGTTTATGTTGCTTTGTTGTATATTATGTGTGAATTGTGTCAAGATTGAGTTATAATTGGTGTGAGAAAATATGACTTTTCTAGCACAACCTGCGGAAAAAAGTTTGTATGTTTTCATTAATTGCTAAGAACCTATTGGTGTTGGAATAATACAAATTGGTGTGTTTGTTGATGTTGCTTTGGTGTATATTGTGTGTGAAATATGTCAAGATTGAGTCATAATTAGTGTGAGAAAATATGACTGTTTCTATAACAACCTGCCGAGAAAATGAAAAATGTTTGTACCTTTTCATTAATTACTAAGAAACTATTGGGGTCAGGATAGTAAAATTTGGTGTATGTATTGGAGTTGCATTTTTGTATATTTTGTGTGAATTGTGTCAAGATTGAGTTATAATTGGCGTGGGAAAATATGACTTTTTCTAACACAGCCTGCGGAGAAAAATATTTGTACCTTTTCTTTAATTACTATTAGGGTTAGGATAGTAAAATTTAGAGTGTGTGATGGTGTTGCTTTGGTGTATATTGTGTGTGAATTGTGTCAAGATTGAGTTATAATTGGTGTGAGAAAATATGACTTTTTCTAACACAGCCTGCGGAGAAAAATGTCTGTTCCTTTTCATTAATTACTAAGAAACTATTGGTGTAAGGATAGTAAAATTTGGAGTGTTTGTTTATGTTGCTTCGTTGTATATTGTGTGTGAATTGTGTCAAAATTGAGTTATAATTGGTGTGAGAAAATATGACTTTTTCTATCACAACCTGCGGAAAAAAGTTTGTACGTATTTATTAATTGCTAAGAAATTATTGTTGTTGGGATAGTACAAATTGGTATGTTTGTTGGTGTTGCTTTGGTGTATATTGTGTGTGAAATATGTCAAAATTGAGTTATAATTAGTGTGAGAAAATATAACTTTTTCTATCACAACCTGCAGAGAAAATGAAAAATGTTTGTACCTTTTCATTAATTACTACGAAACTATTTGTGTTAGGATAAAAAAACAATTGGTGTGTGTGTTGGTGTTGCTTTGTATATTGTTTGTGAATTGTGTCAAGATTGAGTTTATTAATGTGAGAAAATATGACTTTATCTCTCACAGCCTGCGGAGAAAATGTCTGTTCCTTTTCATTAATTACTAAGAAACTATTGGTGTAAGGATAGTAAAATTTGCTGTGTTTGTTTATGTTGCTTTATTGTATATTGTGTGTGAATTGTGTCAAGATTAATTTATAATTGGTGTGAGAAAATATGACTGTTTCTATCACATGCCGAGAAAATGAAAAATATTTGTACCTTTTCTTTAATTACTAAGAAACTGTTGATTTTAGGATAGTAAAGTTTGGTGTGGGTATTGGAGTTAAGAAGAAGAAGGTGAGAGAGAGAGAGAGATTTCACATTTTTGCAGCTAGAGAGAGAGAGAGGGAAAGAGAGAGAAAAATGACCATTTCTCTCTCTCTCTCTCTCTCTCTCCACTTGAAGAGAGAGAGAGAGAATTATTATCATTATTATTATTATCATTATTATAATTATTCTTATTATCATTATTATAATTATTATTATTATTATTATTATTATTATTATTATTATTATTATTAAGGCCTGTCCACACCAGGAAACATTGTTTGGAAACAATGTTTGCAAACAGTTTGCGAACAGTTTGCAAACAGTTTGCGAACATTGTTTCCAAACAGTTTGCAAACTGTTTGGAAACTGTTTGCAAACTGTTTGCAAACTGTTTCCAAACAATATTTCACATGTATCTGTTTCCCATCCAGAATGGGAAACACAGTGTGTTTGGTGTGTGTGTGTGTGTGTGTGTGTGTGTGTGTGTGTATGTGACGATGAATCAGTAGTGTGCATCCGAAGAAAATTAAAACCTGCTCCATCTATAATAATAATAATATTATAATTATAATAATATTATATTATAGGACTGCTAACTCCACAACGCACGGCTGTCTTTCTCTTTCTCTTGCCCTTTCTTGAGTTAATCAACAGTGCCAAGTAATATACAGACACTGCTGCAGCAACCTCCACACTAACTACAGGCATGACGACAACTGAAGCCCTGTCCACACCAGGAAACATTGTTTGGAAACAATGTTTGCAAACAGTTTGCAAACAGTTTTCGATAACATGTTTGCAAACTGTTTGCAAACTGTTTGCAAACTGTTTGCAAACAGTTTGCAAACTGTTTCCAAACAATGTTTCCTGTCCAGGCCTCAGTTGTCGTCATGCCTGTAGTTAGTGTGGAGGTTGCTGCAGCAGCCTCTGTATATTACTTGGCACTGTTGATTAACTCAAGAAAGGGCAAGAAAAAGAGAAAGACATGGGTAAGGAAGTTTTTAGAAAAAGGAGCCTTTTATGGTGACTTGCTTCTGAAGGATTTGAGAGTGGATGGAGCAGGTTTCACCAATTTCCTTCCGATGTCCACTACTGATTCATCGTCACACACACACACACACACACACACACACACACACACCCACACACACCACACACACTGTGTTTCCCATTCTGGATGGGAAACAGATACATGTGAAATATTGTTCGCAAACAGTTTGCAAACAGTTTCCAAACAGTTTGCAAACTGTTTGGAAACAATGTTCGCAAACTGTTTGCAAACATTGTTTCCAAACAATGTTTCCTGGTGTGGACAGGCATTGAGGTCTGGACAGGAAACATTGTTTGCAAACAGTTTGCAAACAGTTTGCAAACTGTTTCCAAACATGTTATCGAAAACTGTTTGCAAACTGTTCGCAAACTGTTCGCAAACATTGTTTCCAAACAATGTTTCCTGGTGTGGACAGGGCTTTACACAAGAATAATAGTTAGCCTGTATATATTACCACTACTACTACTACTACTGTAAGCCACACACAATATGCACTTTTTTTCAGATAGCAATTATTATTATTATTATTATTATTATTATTATTATTATTATTATTATTATTGTTGTTGTTGTTGTTATAGTTGTGGTGGTGTGGTGAACTTTACTATTGGTCTTATGTCGTTTATTTCTATATTTTGACCTTAATTTGACCTGTAAATGACCTTAAAATGACCTAAACTAGCTTAATATAACTTAATCATGGGTCAAAATTTGTTGCTTCTCAGTTTGACCTTTAAATGACCTTAGTTTGACCTAACCCAGTGGTTCTCAACCTTTTTCACTCCATTATTCCCCCCTTCATGAATTCTCAACATTCGTGTGGCTCCCCTTAATTTTTCTCCCAAATCCCACCCACCCTGCCAGAAAAGGCAAAAAATAATAATAAATAAAATGTTGATGAAGAGAACAAACACCCTTTAACTGCTTTATTACAAAGTTTACAGTCATAATTATCTAATATTGATAGATTTCTGTGATATGCTTAACTTACATCAGAAAGGAAATTTTCTTTGCCAGGACAGTGCTGCAAGTTTTTTTTTTATTATTCAGATTTTTAACATTATTTAGAGATGTATAATTTGCAACAGCCCACCATGGCCGGCCCCCCTAAATTATTGCCATGGCCCCCCGCTTGACAACCACTTACCTAACCTAAACTAACACACACACACACACACACACCTTAACATTTTTCAATATATCTCGATAACAAAACACAGTGTGTGTGTGTGCCTCAGTGTGCGTGTGTGTGTGTGTGCCTCAGTGTGCGTGTGTGTGTGTGCCTCAGTCGCACACAAGGATATTTTTACTTTCTCCATAGCATTTTTCGTTTTTTAGTTATTTTTTCATTATTATCATTATTATCATTATTATTATTATTATTATTATTATTATTATTATTATTATTATTATTATTATTATTGTTTAAGGTAATAAACAAATTATTACTATTAGAACATATAATTATCCTACACACTCTCTCTCTCTCTCTCTCTCTTTCTCTCTCTCTCTCTTTCTCTCTCTCTCTCTCTCTCCCTAAAAAACGCTTAAAATTTTAATGATTACGTTTTCTCATAGATAATTATTACATAATGAATCTATACACATTGGTAGGTAGTGTGGTAGACAGCCATTAGAGACGCAACATGCCCCCATTATAATTATTATTATTATTATTATATTTCTCTCTATCTTTTTTGTATATCATTGTTTCTCTCAGTCATGTCTATATCAGTCTTTACCTCAGAAGTCATATTTCATTAACATTTACCTAAGTCATATTTCATTAACATTTACCTCAGAAGTCATATTTCATTAACATTTACCTCAGAAGTCAATGTATATATGTCTCTCAGATCTTAACTATTCTTAATTTACTTTGAGTTTCCTCTTGTCCATATACAATCTCTCTCTCTCTCTCTCTCTCTCTCTCTCTCTCTCTCTCTCTCTCTCTCTCTCTCTCTCTCTCTCCCCACAACAACAATGCCAAATACTGTTCTGTGTATGTATGTGTGTGTGTGTGTGTGTGTGTGTTGTTGTAATGCAGTCCCTCATCTCGTAGTATAGTTAAGACTGGTATACTGTGTGTGTGTAAAAAGTGTGTGAAAGTGTAATTATCCTACTCTCTCTCTCTCTCTCTCTCTCTCTCTCTCTCTCTCTCTCTCTCTCTCTCTCTCTCTCTCTCTCTCTCTCTAGATATATGCATAAGACGTACATACAGACAGACAAACCTCTTTTAAATATCCCCTAATTTCTTTCTATTTAAAATGTTAACTAAATAATTTAATTCAGACTATAAAAGAGAATTTTTAGCTTTTTTTATTGATATATTTATTATTAAGAAATTATTAGTTATTTATTAGAAAAAAAATAAAGGGTTGTTATAACGGGGTTTGTTGATAACAACCCCTCTCCCTCTCTCCTCATTAGAGAGTGAGTTGAGGTCGAGACATACAT
Organism: Callinectes sapidus; assembly: GCA_020233015.1. NCBI lineage: Eukaryota > Metazoa > Arthropoda > Malacostraca > Decapoda > Portunidae > Callinectes > Callinectes sapidus. The sequence goes on along the minus strand of JAHFWG010001471.1, from coordinate 275 downwards.
ACATACGGACAAACCCCGTAAATAAATCTATTGTTTTCTTATAATCGCAAAAATAACTAAAAATTTTCACCAATATTCAGTAAGAAATAAGTTTCTCTTTAAAATTTACGAGTTTGTGAAGAAAAAATCGGTTGAAAATACGTTAGAAATTAGTTAAAGAATCTTGCTAACGGGGCTTAGTGACACGTTGGGCTCTGTGTGTGTGTCCGTCTGTCTGTATGTCTCTCTCTCTCTCTCTCTCTCTCTCTCTCTCTCTCTCTCTCTCTCTCTCTCTC
>JAHFWG010000650.1:61457-68957 GCA_020233015.1 Callinectes sapidus | reverse complement strand
TTCACTTTGGCCAGTTTACTCACCAAGCAGTACACGGGAGAAAGGCACGCTCGCCGCTAGGCAAGGCAAGACGACACACAACCAGGCGGCGGCGCAGGTCCGGTCACCTCACTCACCTCTTTCACGGCCTCCCAGCAGGCTTCCACAATGTCAACTAGGCACACACAGTCCTGGCACACACACTGTAAACGCAAAGGCACTATTACATGGCAGTCAGAGAGAGAGAGAATGATGATATATAAAAAAAAAAAGATTAAATGATAAACAAATCATCGTCAGATCAGGACAGGACAGGACAGGGAGTGACTGCTGACTGATAAGCAGGACACAGGACAGTGAGGCGGCTGTGTCGGGTCCGTGTCCTGCCTCTTCCCTCCCCTCCACGCGCGCACACACACACACATACACACATACACACACACACACACACACACGTACATATACACACCTCATGGCTCAGTGGTAAGAATTTTGCATGTGTTGACCACTATGAACGTCTGAGTCACATGTTCATTACTGCTTATACTTTCTTCTTCTTCTTCTTCTTCTCATCTCCCCACTCCTCTCCTCCTCTTCCCCGAGTCCTGTTGAGGAAAAAATCTCGCACAGAATGAGTTGGAACAAGAGATTAGATGTGACAAGAGTTCAATGCGGAGAGAAGTACAGTAGTATAGGAAGGACAGAGGGAGGATGTTCAGAGAGAGAGAGAGAGAGAGAGAGAGAGAGAGAGAGAGAGCCCTGCGTACACGGAAAGTTGAGTCCTGTTATAACAAATTTTCTCTCAAACCTTAGGGAAATCAGATGTCAGACAGTAAAAAGAACGTAATCAATGACAAATAAACAAGGCAACAAGTAGTTTACCTTGTGTCCTTGGCTGTCTCACACGGCCCAGCAGACATCAAGAGGCCTCAGCTGGCTAGTCATGGGATATAGCAGAGGCGGTGCAGGAGGTGCTGGGGAGAGAGGAGACGCAAATTAATAATGTTCATCCGTTAAATACATTCACAAAAACAGCTGATTCGGTTACAACACAAGAAATGAAGCGAAGATGATGCTGCAATAATATAGCAGATCTGTATATAGCAGGTCCTGTAGCAAACATCAATATACCGAGAGATTTCTACGTATTATCAATCCCCTGCCTATTGATTAAGCACACAGACACACACACACACACACACGCACACACGCATGCACGCACGCACACACAAGGTAAACCCAGTAAATCGTATTATATATGGGGGGGTTGGAGTCCGGCCCCCCCCACAGCTCACTTAAACCTTCACAAAACCTAAACTTGACCACAAAAGCTATGTCTGAATGGCTAATATGAAAGCTTAGTACGATGGCTGCATACTGTGGCAAGATGACCCTATAATAATGAGAGATAAGGCTCAAAATGACCGATGAAATGAGAATCAAAGATGGCGCCGGGGCCTGAGGTGGGGGGTTACGCCTCCCGCATACGAGTGACTGCCCTATATAAACACTGGCACCGCTTGCAGTCACCCATTTACGCAACATGTCCGCCGTTGGCCCAACTCCTCCCTCAGCAGGAGTTTCCTCCACGCATTCCAACGACCCCTCGCTGACCGCCCTGACGGAGACATTCTACATGCTGCTGTTGATGCCGCAAGACGCCTTGGTGTCGACGCCTCTGTGCGCAGCGAGCCTGATCTCGCACTTCCCGACTACATGCCACCGCCACCTTGGTCTCCTCCGCTATTCGAGGTTATCACCAGCCCTCACGCTCGTCCTCGGGCCCTTCACCCCCGCCAACTCCACCAGGAGGCCCTTGAGGGCATTCATGACTGCCTATCGCCTACTGCGCTTCTGTACTACACAGACGGCTCAGTGGGTGAGAGGGGAGCTGCAGGTGCTGCTATCATTCATGGTAACGTCACGATCAGCCACCGCCTACCAACTCACGCCACCAGCTTTCAGGCTGAGCTCGTCGCCATTCTACTTGCACTGCGACACGCCAGCGACGCAGCAGCTACCGGTGTTTACACCCACACGCACATCTTCACAGACTCTCTCACCTCGCTCCAGTCTCTACGTGCGCCATTTTCCAATGATAACCACCAGCTAATCTCTTCTGTTTTGATGCAAATCCAGCTCTTGTTTCAATATGGAATCACCGTTGTCTGCCACTGGGTGCCTGGCCACGTCGACGTCCGTGGCAACGAACAGGCTGATGCTGCCGCACGAGTTGCCAGTACACGTGCATTCGTCACATTCCCTGTCGTCCGCAGCATGACCTCAATTACCACTGAAATTAACACCGCTGCCCTGTCCTGTACACGCAGATATTTCGACGAGAAGTTGGCGGAGGGAACCAGCTCCACCACATGGTACCTGAATGCCACTGACCGCCTTCCGCTTCCATCCCTCGATCTTCCACCTGGAGTTGCATACGCCATAACTCGCCTCAGACTCGGGTACGCCTGTCGCTCTGAGGTGATTACACGAGAGCTTTATGAGTGCCCTTTCTGCTACTCGTACGACCGCCACCCTCTCCTCCACTATCTCCTACACTGCCCCACTACGCAAGCTCTCCGAGGTGGGAGACACACACATGGCGACAATCACGTAAACGCTGCTGCAAATGTTGTATTGCACACTCCTTTTGAGGTTTTGGTGCGGGTCTGCCAGGACTGCCCCCCTCCCCGTTGAAATGTGACATTCGAAGCAACCTGTAACGGGCTTTCTATGCCCGTGTGTCCTTCATAGGACACAATATTAAAAAAAAAAAAAAAAAAAAAAAATTGCAGTCACCTTGATAACGTAGTCCAGCAGCCCCTGTGATTCCATCTTGCGGCTTTAGTCCAGTATTAAGATGACTTGAACACTTATTTTGTCCTTAAAAGCACTTGTGAAATCCTGCTAGTCACCGAAGAAATCGTCTTAATATGTCACTAGAATGCTGAAACAGTCGTGTTATCTCACTAGTCACTTTAAAAGACGATTTTTTAGGTAGAAGTCGTCTTAATACGCCACCGGAATGTTAAAAACGCCATAAATCCAGAGGCTTTTCAATACGATAAGAACTTTTAAGCCGCCCACACCTCCACCACACGCACTGAGCTAAGGACTGGCCAGATAGACAGACAGCTGGCCCTCCCACCCCCACTTGCTGACGTGTGGCAGGAACGCAGACGTCACGGCCTGGAACGACCAGTAGTCCTACCTTGCTAATTTGCTATTCACACACTATATGCACTAAGAAAACAAGTAGGTGATGCAAACAATAGAGATAAACAATGGAACAATAAATATAAAACACCATAAACGTTAAAGGAAAACTAATAAACGAAATAACACATAGATAAGCGACATAACGACAAGCAAGGCAAAGAGATAACTTGATACTTGAAACAAACCCCTCCCCCCCACTCTCTCTCTCTCTCTCTCTCTCTCTCTCTCTCTCTCTCTCTCTCTCTCTCTCTCTCGTCTCTCTCTCTCTCTCTCTCTCTCTCTCTCTCTCTCTCTCTCTCTCTCTCTCTCTCTCTCTCTCTCATCTAAACACCCCTTCTCCACCCCTGCCTCCCTCATATATTATAAACCCATACATGTTTATATAATATGTACCGCATAACGCAGGGGAGACACTGATTCGCCCCTGTCCCGAACAGACACCCCACACCCCACTCCCACACCCCACTCCCCACTCCCCACCCTCATAGCTGGCCGGGAACTAGCATATTATTTCAACAACTGCCAAAAAAAGTAGTTGTATTTTTCCATGTTTCTCTTGACACAGCTAAGAAATCGAGTAGGTTATATGCAAAGAACATAGATAGATAGTAGATATAACCCCATAAACGCCACAAATAAGCCGGATTAGTGAGAGAAAACACCTGATATATAAGTGGAAGGAACAAGTGCCAGCCGTATAAGTCATGTTTACCCACACTCGGAGCAAAAAGTAGTGGTATTTTTCTACGTTTCTCGAGACACAAGTAAGGAATCGAGTAGGTAATACGCAAAGAACACAGATAGACAATAGATAAAGTAATATATAACCCCACAAACGTCAAAGTAAAGCGAATTAGCGAAAGGAAAACTCGACAATTAACAGAGAAACAAGGACGACCGGATCATGTTTACCCACACTCGTAGCAAAAAGTAGTTGTATATTTCCTTGTTTCTCTTGATAAAGCTAAGAAATCGAGTAAGTTATATACAATTACCATAGATAGACAATAGATAAAGTAATATATAAACCCCACAAACGTCAAAGTAAAGCGAATTAGCGAAAGAAAAACACTCAGTTATGGTCTAATATATAAATAGGTTAGCATCTATACAGACGAAGAATGACTTAGATGGATTAGGAACTTAGATTATAAAGATAGATTAAAAACACCTTTATCTTCACTCATTGGAGAGAGAGAGAGAGAGAGAGAGAGAGAGAGAGAGAGAGAGAGAGAGAGAGAGAGAGAGAGAGAGAGGTGTTTCAATACATCAAGGGATTTAATAAGGGGGATATTAATAAGGTAGTTATAGTTAATAGTACTTCAAATATAACGAAATCGAATAGTTACAAGGTAGAAACATTCAGATATAGAAAAGAGATAGAGTAACATATGCCAAAATAAATAAATATATAAAAATACAAGAAAAACAATGAAAAAAACTAAATGAAAAATGAGAAAACAACAACAGCAAATAAAAAAAATAAATAAATAAATGGAGGTGAAGAGAATTAGGGAAAGATTCAGATTTAGGAACGAGATAGATAGAGACTGGTTCATCAATACGGTGGTGGTGGTGGTGGTGGTGGTTACATATGCCTAAAAAAAATAAATAAATAAAGAAAAATACAAGAAAAACAATAAAATAAAAACTAAACGAAAAGTGATTTAACAATAACAGGAAATAAAAGCTAATTTGATAATAAAGAGGTAATTTGATAATAAAGAGAGTCATTAGTTAGTTAATTAAGGTGGGGGTCATTGTACTAGGAAAATACTGTATTTACAATGTAATAATAATAAATACTAATACAATGAGATAAAAAGAATGAGGAAAAACGAAAAACGAATAAAAAAAGTGAATAAAAACGAATGCAAGAAAAATAGGCCGTTAGATAGGCCTATACGTGATGGCAGTACCTATGTAAATACCTCTGCCTATTTCCATCCTCTAAATAAACGTGTCCAATATTCTTTTTTAATATAAGAGGTTGGATTGAGTTTGTACAAAATTTTTCCATCCACACCCCCATAAACCTTCCTCCATCTTTCCTCCACCTTGTCTCCGATTTTGACTATCGTACCACTATGATATCATATTCAAAATAGTACTTTTCTAAAATAGTCTGACACCAAAACCTGAAATTTTTCCCTCCACACCCCTCCACATTTTCCTCCATATCTCCCTCCACATGTTACCTCCAATAACCTCCACCTTTACAAATTTTCCTCCATCTTTCCTCCACCTTCTTTCCACTTTTGACTATCCTACCTCCCTTCCTTGATAGTTAAAATTGTTGTTTTGTTTTTGTTTTTGTTGTTTTTTTCAGGTCAAGATCGTCTTAATACGCCTCTACAGCAGCCAAAAACACCGTCAAATATCGCTATCTACTTTAAATAGACCGTTTTTTCAGGTCAAGATCGTCTTAATACGCCTCTACAAAAGTCAAATAGCAGATTATTTCAACAACTGCCAAAAAAGTAGTTGTATATTTCCATGTTTCTCTTGACACAGCTAAGAAATCGAGGAAGTTATATACAAGGAACGTAGATAGATAGTTGATAAACGTGTATATAACTCCATAAGCGTGTATATAACCGGTAAACGCCACAAATAAACAGGATAAGCGAAAGAAAACACTCGTGAAATAAGTGCAAGGAACACACTCGGAGCAAAAAATTATCGTATTTTTCAATGTTTCTCTTGACACAGCTAAGAAATCGAGTAGGTTATATACAATTACCATAGATAGACAATAGATGAACACGTATATAACCGCACTAACCACCAAAATAGGCTTAATTAGCGAATGAAACGCGAAAATTTACGAGGAAACTATAGGCCCTCCCCACCCCAGGAGGGGGGGGGCGCCGCCACGCCCACACTGACAAGTCCAACTTACTCACCACTGCCCGGCGCCCATTCCCGCCACGCCACCGCCCGCCCGCCCACGCCACACAAAGACAAACAGACACCACATTCTTCCTAGTTCATCATCATCATCATTCATCACTAATATCAGAAGAGAGAGAGATCTATTATTAACTATAATATTATATATACAAGTTCATGAACAACAATATTATTATGGAAAAGGGAAAGTGAATTATTATTTACGTATATATATATATATATATAATAACTTTGAATGATGGACAGACAACAACAACGACAATGAATGGTGTTCAGTATTCTTAAAAGTATTCTTAGAAGATTGGAGAGCATATTGTGAACTGAAGAGAGAGAGAGAGAGAGAGAGAGAGAGAGAGAGAGAGAGAGAGAGAGAGAGACAGACAGACGGACACACACACAGAGCCCCACGTGTCACTAAGTCCCGTTAGTAAGATTCTTTCACCAATTTCTAACGTATTTTCCGATTTTTATTCTTCACAAACTCGGAAAATTAAAAGAGAAATGTATTTTTTACTGAATATTGGTGAAAAATTTGAGTTATTTTGTTGATTAGAGGAAAATAATAGAGTTTATTAACGGGGTTTGTCCGTATCTATGTATGTCTCGACCCACTCACTCTCTAATAACGAGAGAGGGAGAGTGTTGGTTGTGTTGATGTTTTCAGTTGTGGTTCTGTTCATTGTTATTGTTTTCTCTCTCATATGATTTTTAGTGAAATGGTGTTAATAGTGGTGGTGGTGGTGGTTATAGTAGTAGTAGTAGTAGTAGTAGTAGTAGTAGTAGTAGTAGTCAGAGCAGACTGACTCGCTCCCCACAGACACCCACCACCCCACTCCCCAGCAATCACCCCCTCACAGCTGCCCACAATTTCACAAATTCAAACCAACATCACTTAATTAAAAATGCTCAGAATTTATTATCACAACGAAAAAAAAAAAAAGTACTCAAAAAAACTAAGAATAATGAAGCGTCTATTTAATGTCGACATTTTGGCTTATCAAAGGTAAACAAATCGAGCCGTAAGATTTCAGGCCAAATAATCGCAGAAAATCGGCTCAAATCGTCACTTTTACCGTGCCTAGGCCTACGTGCGTGTGGTGTTGCTGAGAGTAGGCCTTCGTGGATTAGTGTAGGCCTATAGCACCGCTGGACATAGAGAAATAGCAGAGATATCAGGTAAATAACACGGCCCACTCCAAATATTGGTTGCGGTTTGAAAAGATTGTGTTTTTTTTAAGGAATTTTTTATTATTATTTATTTTTTTCGGTTAGTTTGTCTTCTTAAGGTTTTCTCTCCACTCGCTCTCTCTTTCTCTCCATCCCAGTAAATTTTCTCTCCATTCTGATGCCTACCTCCTCCCCTCTCACTCTCTCTTTTCTCTCCACCTC
>JAHFWG010000650.1:40423-61357 GCA_020233015.1 Callinectes sapidus | reverse complement strand
TTGGAAACAATGTTCGCAAACTGTTTGCAAACTGTTCGCAAACTGTTTGCAAACATTGTTTCCTTAATAATAATAATAATAATAATAATAATAATAATAATAATAATAATAATAATAATAATAATAATAATTATAATAATGATAATAATAATAATTATAATAATGATAATAATAATAATGATAATAATTCTCTCTCTCTCTCTTCAAGTGGAGAGAGAGAGAGAGAGAGAGAAATGGTCATTTTTCTCTCTCTTTCCCTCTCTCTCTCTCTAGCTGCAAAAATGTGACATCTCTCTCTCTCTCTCACCTTCTTCTTCTTAACTCCAATAACCACACCAAACTTTACTATCCTAAAATCAACAGTTTCTTAGTAATTAAAGAAAAGGTACAAATATTTTTCATTTTCTCGGCATGTGATAGAAACAGTCATATTTTCTCACACCAATTATAAATTAATCTTGACACAATTCACACACAAGATACAATAAAGCAACATAAACAAACACAGCAAATTTTACTATCCTTACACCAATAGTTTCTTAGTAATTAATGAAAAGGAACAGACATTTTTCTCCGCAGGCTGTGAGAGATAAAGTCATATTTTCTCACATGAATAAACTCAATCTTGACACAATTCACAAACAATATACAAAGCAACACCAACACACACACCAATTGTTTTTTTATCCTAACACAAATAGTTTCGTAGTAATTAATGAAAAGGTACACACATTTTTCATTTTCTCTGCAGGTTGTGATAGAAAAAGTTATATTTTCTCACACTAATTATAACTCAATTTTGACATATTTCACACACAATATACACCAAAGCAACACCAACAAACATACCCATTTGTACTATCCCAACAACAATAATTTCTTAGCAATTAATAAATACGTACAAACTTTTTTCCGCAGGTTGTGATAGAAAAAGTCATATTTTCTCACACCAATTATAACTCAATTTTGACACAATTCACACACAATATACAACGAAACAACATAAACAAACACTCCAAATTTTACTATCCTTACACCAATAGTTTCTTAGTAATTAATGAAAAGGAACAGACATTTTTCTCCGCAGGCTGTGTTAGAAAAAGTCATATTTTCTCACACCAATTATAACTCAATCTTGACACAATTCACACACAATATACACCACAGCAACACCATCACACACTCTAAATTTTACTATCCTAACCCTAATAGTAATTAAAGAAAAGGTACAAATATTTTTCTCCGCAGGCTGTGTTAGAAAAAGTCATATTTTCCCACGCCAATTATAACTCAATCTTGACACAATTCACACAAAATATACAAAAATGCAACTCCAATACATACACCAAATTTGACTATCCTGACCCCAATAGTTTCTTAGTAATTAATGAAAAGGTACAAACATTTTTCATTTTCTCGGCATGTTGTTATAGAAACAGTCATATTTTCTCACACTAATTATAACTCAATCTTGACATATTTCACACACAATATACACCAAAGCAACATCAACAAACACACCAATTTGTATTATTCCAACACCAATAGGTTCTTAGCAATTAATGAAAACCTACAAACTTTTTTCCGCAGGTTGTGCTAGAAAAGTAATATTTTCTCACACCAATTATAACTCAATCTTGACACAATTCACACATAATATACAACAAAGCAACATAAACAAACACTCCAAATTTTACTATCCTAACCCCAATAGTTTCCTAGTAATTAATGAAAAGGTACAGACACTTTTCTCCGCAGGCTGTGATATAAAAAGTCACATTTTCTCACACCAATTATAACACAATCTTGACACAATTCACACACAATATACAACAAAGCAACATAAACAAACACAGCAAATTTTACTATCGTACCACCAATAGTTTCTTAGTAATTAAAGAAAAGGTGCAGACCTTTTTGTCCGCAGGCTGTGAAAAAAAAAAACAATTTTCCAACTAAAACTGGAACACAGCTTTTATTTATGAACCGATTTTCATTAAACAAAAAGCATTTTAAAGATCAAGATGTTTGCAACAGTTCTACAGGGCTCTTTTTTATTTATTGTTTTGTTTATACTTTTTTTTAATTACTTTTTTTTTATTTTTTTATTTTTTGTTAAAATCAGAAATAAAAAATCAATGGCCTATATAAAAATTCTGAGCCTGTAGCTTTATTGGAAATCGGTTGAAGTATAACATGTTAGAAATTGATGATCATAAAGGAAAAAATAAACTCTCTGTTCAAGTTTTAATTAACACTATTTTGGGTCAGGTAGAGAGTCCCCTTAAGAGTGTTTTGGGGTTTTTAAGGATGTATTTAGGGTTTTAAGAGTGTTTTGTAGAACTTTTAAACTTTTAAGGTTTTTTAAGGTTTTTTTAGGGTTTTTAAGAGTGTTTTGGGGCATTTTAGGGCTTTTAAGAGTGTTTTTAGTTTTTTAAAAGTTTTTTTTATGGTTTTAGGGTTTTTATGTTTAAAGAGTATTTTTTAGGACTTAAGAGTATTTGTTATGGTTTTTAATGGTGTTTTTAATGACGCCAACCTAACCTAATGCTACCTTCATCTGACCTGACCCCAACTGACCCCTTCTTCCCCAGGTGATCGACCCGGCAGACCGTCTGGGAGCGAGTGACCCCATCGGCTGGTACACGTCGCTGCGAGGTCACCCACCCCCTACTGGCTGGCCTTGACCTGGACCCCATGCACCTCACCCCCCCCCCCCTAGATTGCCCCCTTCCTGCCCCATCGAGCTCTGAAAAAACTCCGCTCCAAGTCTACTTCTCAGGTGAGTGCTATCCGAACAGCAGATGGTTGCCTCGTATCGGACGCAGATGGGCAGATGGCTCGTTGGGCCGAGTACTTTGAGCAGCTGTTCACGGTGGATCCTCCCTCCAAGTGGAAAGCTCCGGACTGCAGGGTTGCAGACGCTGGATGCTGATCCACCCCTTGACGAAAATGCACCCTCCATTGGCGATGTCAAGGAGGCTGTGGCAAAGTTGAGGGGTGGAAAGGCAGCAGCTGGCATCTGCAACATGAGTGCGGAGCTGCTCAAAGCTGGGGGGGAAGCCATGACCCGTGGGTTGCATGCTGTCTTGACTGCTTGCTGTATGGCATTCAGGTAATACCATACCCCCTGACTGGAAGAAGGGGTTGGTCGTCCCTATCTGGAAGGGGAAAGGGGACCGTCAAGACTGCAGCAGCTACCACAGTGGAATAACTCTGCTCAGCGTACCAGGCAAGGTGCTGCTTGCCCATTTGCTGCTGACACGGATCCTCACTCACCTGCTGAAGCATCAGAGACCTGAACAGTCAGGGTTCACGCCTGGTAAGTCAAAAACTGACCGTATCCTAGCGCTTCGCGTACTGGTGGGGTGCCGACGTGAGTTTTGACAGGGAATGCTGCTGCTGCTGCAGCCTATGTCGATCTCAAGAAGGCGTTTGACTCAGTGCATCGAGAGACACTATGGGACCTTCTGTGTCTCCGTGGGATTCCTGCTGCAAGGATTATTGGTCTATTAACTGGCCTGTACTCCGGGACTGTAAGTGCTGTGAAGTGTGGCGGAGGCGTGTCCAGCTTCTCCCCTGTGAATACAGGTGTGAGGCAGGGCTGTGTGCTTGCTCCATCACTTTTCAACACATGCATGGATTGGGTACTAGGCAGAGTTGTGGAACAAAGTCATTGTGGAGCATCTGTCGGCAACACCAAGATTACAGATCTTGTTTTTGGTGATGATGCAGCAATCTTGGCTGAGTCACTGGAGGGTCTGGTAATGGCTCTAGAGGCACTGCACGAGGAGGAGGTGAAGCCCTCGGGACTTAAGGTTTCCTGTGCCAAGACCAAGGTCCAGGTGTTTGGAGGCGTGCTGGATGAGACAGTACTACAGTCTGTCCATGCGTGTGGCGAAAACATTGAGATCTTGAAAAGTTTCACATACCTTGGTAGTGTTGTAATACATAACGATGGTGGGTCGAGCCAAGAAGTCACACGGCGGATTGGCCAGCTGGCCCACGGCGTTATGGATTCGCTCAACACGAGTATTTGGCGTTGTTGTCGAAACCTGTGCAGACGGACAACGATTCGGATCTTCAAGTCGCTGGTGATCCCTGTCTTACTCTATGGTTGTGAGACATGGACGCTGAACACCGACCTGAAGAGGCGAATTGATGTCTTTGGTACTAGATGCCTTCGCAGGATCATGGGATACCTACCGCTGGTATGACTTTGTGTCAAATCAGCGATTGTTGCACGAGACCGATTCGAGGCCTATTACTAGCATAGTCCGTCAGTGATAACTGCGGCACTGCTATGGGCATGTGGCGCGATGATACCCGGAAGCCGACCACACTGCTTGTCGGGTTGTTTCCGTAAGGGACAACCCAACCTGGAGGAGGCCAAGGGGACGCCCACAGAACTCCTGGCTGCGGCAAGTCAATGATGCCTCCTGCTGCTGCTGCTGGGAGTTACCCGGTATAGGAAGGGAGCCTGCATGGGGACTCCCAAGGCGTGACCGCCAGGAGTGGCGCCGTAGGGTAGGCGAGGCAACGCGACCCCCGGCGTATGCCCCCCATGATTGATTGATTGCCCCAGGGAGCCGAGGAGGTGGGGGGGCGCGGCGCACACACTGGGTCGGGTCACACAGGTCACGGTGGGGGTTACTTGGGTCAGGGAGGTCAAGAAATGGGAGCCAAAAACCTTTTCTTTATATATTTTTTTATAATATAATATCTCATAATGGTCGTAGAGAGAGAGAGAGAGAGAAAGAGAGAGAGAGAGAGAGAGAGAGAGAGAGAGAGAGAGAGAGAGAGAGAGTTAGCTTTAATGTAATATCTCAAAATCTATACATTTAAACCAACATTACTTAATAAAACATGCTCATAATGAATTAAGTAGACGAAAAACAGTAAAAAGTACCGCCAAAACAACAATTCCATAGCGAAAAAAAAATTTGAAGGTTTACTGTATAAAGAGTCACATATATAAATTAAATCTATATAAATTCACAAATTCAAACCAACATTACTTAATAGAAAATGCTCAAAATTAATTATTACAACGAAAAATGTTAAAAAGTACTCAAAAAAACTAAGAATTATTGAAGCGTCTATTTAATCTCGACATTTTGGCTTAGGAGAGGTAAACAATAATGGCGTCCTAAGATTTTCAGGCCAAATAATCGCAGAAAATCGGCTCAAATCGTCACTTTTACTGTGCGTAGGCTTACGTGCGTGTGGTGTTGATGAGAGTAGGCCTTCGTGGATTAGTGTAGGCCTATAGCACCGCTGGACATAGAGAAATAGCAGAGATATCAGGTAATTAACACGGCCCACTCCAAATATTGGTTGCGGTTTGAAAAGATTGTGTTTTTTTGAAGGAATTTTTATTATTATTTATTTTTTTCGGTTAATTTGTTTTCTTAAGATTTTCTCTCCATTCAATCTCACTTTCTCTCCATCCCAGTCAGTTTTCTCTCCATTCTGATGCCTACCTCCTCCCCTCTCACTCTCTCTTTTCTCTCCACCTCTCACTTTTCTCTCCTCCACCTCTTACTGTCCCTACACCACTCACTCTCTCTTTCTCTCCATCCCAGTCAATTTTCTCTCCATTCTGATGCCTACATAGTCCCCTCTCACTCTCTCTTTGTAGTCTCGCATCAAAACTAACCTAACCTGAATATTTTTTTCACATTTTTACCTCCAAATGTTTGTACTTTTTCTTCCATATCTCCCTCCACATGTTACCTCCACTTTCCTCCACTTCGGTAAAGTTTCCTCCATCTTTCCTCCACCTTCTCTCCACTTTTGACTATCTTACCTCTCTTCCTTGATAGTTAAAATAGTACTTTTCTAAGATAGTCTCACACCAAAACCTAACTTTTTTTAACATTTTCACTTCCACAAGCCTCAACTTTATCCTCCACATATTATCCCCTCCACATCCCCTCCACCCCCATGAACCTTCCTCCATCTTTCCTCCACCTTCCCTCCCATTTTGACCACATTTCCACCATTCCAGGGGCCAGACACCAGCCGAGGCAGAGCTGCTGCACTACCTGGAAAATGCCAAGAAATTAGCTATGTAGGGTGTTGATCTTCACCCGGCAGTTCTTGCCTGTCTGCCTGCCTGCCTGCCTGCCTGCCTGCCTGCCTGCCGCTGCTGCTTGCATGTCATCCTCTCCCTGAACTGGCCAGCCATCATCTCTGGAGCCTCATAAGTGTTCGGTGAGAACAGCAGTTCTTTAGTCTTTAGTCCATCTTTGTCCTATTCCATATATACATATACAGTATGTACATACATACCTATGTATGGCGTGACGTGACCACCACCCACCACCACCTTGAACACATTAATTGCGTATTGGTACACACCTGTGTGTACCAAGCCATTGTTTGTTTTCCTTGTTGTGTATTGGTACATAGATATGTGGTTCAAATATATAACCCTTTCTATAAACTTTAGCAAACATGAGTATATATAAAAGTTACTTGTGAGTAAATTTGTATTTCTTGTGACTGCAGATGAATTGCAATGGAAACAGACATTAAGTTTGAAATAATAATAAGGCAGTAATCAGATGTGTAAAAAAAAGAAAAAAATGATCTAAAAGACTTGTAAGGTTTTGTGACATTTTATAGCCAAAATATAAGCATTGCAATGCATAACAGTAATCAACTGTTGACATAAGTAAGGTTTTGTGACATTTTATATCCAAAATATAAGCATTGCAATGCATAACAGTAATCAACTGTTGACATAAACTTCCCTCATAGTAAATAACATAAAATAAATATAATAAAAAATATTTTTGCTTCCGTAACAGGAAAAATAATGCCTATTGTAAAAGAAAAATCATGACAAATTCCAATTTTGTTTCACAATGTAATAGTACAAAGAATATAATTTCCCACATCACAACTTGCAATATTAGATGATCCTAATATTTGATTTATGACTTTTTCTATATATCACTGATGGTATGTATGTGTAATGGATCATGTTGTAATACAAAGGTGAGCTGCTGACACTCACACTCATTATCTACAGAAGGTGGACACTCTCCTAGCCTGGTTTATGGCCGCCACCTTGTACCTATCCTTCACTCACACAGAGAGAGAGAGAGAGAGATATCTTTTCATAATAGCATCATCCTCTGCATCTCTTCTGTGTGTTTCTCTTTTTTCCAGCTGCTTTCTCAATGTATTCTTGTATAATATACCTGATACATGTATATCAGAAGTCCTCTTCCCTGATTTTATAGTTTCCTCAGGAATGTTCTTAGTAAGAGAAAGGACTACCAACTCTGTGAAGGTTCTTAGACATAGATACTTCTTTTGCAGCGTGGTATTTATTGTAGAGAATTTGAGCATTTGTTACTGCAATCATTTCCAGAGCCAGCTTCCTGTACCACTTCTTTGATTTTTGTAGTGGCGAGTAGTGGCATTGAGTTGGTCAGCAACATTCAGATTGGGTGTTGTTGTTGTTGTTGTTGTTGTTTCCATTTGTTGGTGAGTTTGAATAATGTGGTGCTAATGAACCTGGTCATCCTGCTCTTCATCTATTTCCCACTCACTCATCACTGTCCTCTGATAGATCATCATCTCAAGTGGTGCCAACAAAACCTGCATCATCTGAGTCACTTGCTGAGGCATCTACACAGTACATGTCTGCCGTAAAAGACACTCCACTCCGTTCCAGTTCTGCTGAAAAAAGTAGAACAAAAAAAAGAAAACTTTTATAAGTTTTCCTTGATATATACAGTTTGTCGCCGTACAGCTCATTCATATATATGCATAAAAGAGAAGAACAAGAATATATATCATCACTGTGTTGAGTGAGAGAACTAGTACATATGTACATGTGTACTGTATGCACCTACCCGCCCGCCGTGCCTGGTAGATATGTACATTGCTGTACCAATACGCAATAAATATTAGTAGTACTGGTGCATACATAGGTGTATCTACCATGAATGTTAACGCTCTACCCTCTCACAATGAAACAGCTGTGGGAGGGAGGGAGGAGGCCGGCAATAGTGTTGTTGTTGTTGTTGTTGCTGCCGGCAGAGGACAGAGGACAGAGGACAGTTGCCGCCAGGGATGGAATAGGACGACGAGGAGTAATAATTTCAATGTTGTGGTATACATACATACATACATGGTGGATGGATGGGCTAGATAGATAGATAGATAGATAGATAGGGAGCAGGCAGGGACCATTGTTAATTAATGATGCTAATATAAGAAGCAGCTTTTATGTGAAACATTAAATGACATTTTATGTTTAAAAATGTCATTTTTTGTTATAATTGTGAGAGAGAGAGAGAGAGAGAGAGAGAGAGTGTTATATATGTTCCTCTCTCGCTTTTTTCTCTCTGTTTAAGGTATGTGTGTTTGTGTGTTGTGTGTGTGTGTGTGTGTGTGTGTGTGTGTGTGTGTGTGTGTGTGTGTATGCATCTCTCAATTAATTTCTAACCTAACCTAACGTGACCTGAGCTGACCTGAGCTGACCTGACCCCCACACACAGGCAACATGTTTGAGATGGGACACGAGAGCGGCCGCTATTATTACTGGGTCAATCTGCCGCCGCCGCCGCCGCTGCAGGAAGGAAGGGAGCCATGATGACGCCACACACCTGCACTCAAACCTGTCGTTGAGGTGAGAAACACACACACACACTCTTTTCTTTCGTTTCGAGTGTGTTTAAGCCTTTTGAGTGCGTTTTGTGTTTTTTGTGTATATTTGAGTGTATTTAAGCCTTTTTGAGTGTGTTTTGTGTGTTTTTTGCCGTTTTATTTGTTTTGGGTGCATTTAAGCCTTTTTGAGTGCGTTGTGAGTGCATTTGGGTGTGTTTGTCTGTTTCAGTGCGTTTTGAGTGCATTTAAGCCTTTTTGAGTGCATTTGAGTGTGTTTATCTGTTTTAGTGCGTTTTGAGTGCATTTGAGTGTGTTTGTCTGTTTCAGTGAGTTTTGAGTGCATTTGAGTGTGTTTGTCTCAGTCAATTTTGAATGCATTTAAGCCTTTTTGAGTGCATTTGAGTGTGTTTGTCTGTTTCAGTACGTTTTGAGTGCATATAAGCCTTTTTGAGTGGGTTTTGAGTGGGTTTGTCTGTTTCAGTGCATTGTGAGTGCATTTAACCCTTTTTGAGTGTTTTGAGTGCATTTAAGCGTGTTTGAGTGTTTTGAGTGCATTTAAGCCTTTTTGAGTGCATTTTAAGTGCATTTGAGCCTGTGTGAGTGTGTGTCTGTTTGAGTGCGTTTTGAGTGAATTTAAGCGTTTTCAGTGTATTTTAAGCCTGTTCGAGTGTGTTTGTCTGTTTGAGTGTGTTTTGAGTGCATTTAAGCCAATTGAGTAGTTTTGAGTGCATTTAAGCCTATTTAAACCCATTTTGAGTGCAATGAAATTTCTCTCTCTCTCTCTCTCTCTCTCTCTCTCTCTCTCTCTCTCTCTCTCTCTCTCTCTCTCTCTCTGTCTCATTTCATATCCATTTATCTATTTATCCATTCGTTTTTTTATTTATTCATTCATTTTTCTCACCTCACCTAACCTAACCTTGCCGAACCCCATAGGTGGCGGCAGTCCTGGGGGGGGCGGCCTCCTCTGCTGGTGAAGGCAGCCACAGGGGAAGAAATATCTGCCAAGGACCTGGGCGGCGGGGCGGACTTGCATTGTGGGTAAGTGTGGGAGGGTGCTGCTGGGGGGTTGTGGGTAATTTTTAGGGGGGCGGGGGGGGGGGTGTTATGGGGGGTTATTTTAGGTTAGGTTAGGTTAGGTTAGGGGTGTTGTAATGTGAGGTTAGATATACTAGGTACCTTTTGATTTACTACATTGCCACAAAATGAAAACAACTCAAACTATACACACACATACTCTTATATATATAAATAGATAGATAGATAAGGGTGCGTCAGGGTTTGGCAGGGTGTGGGAAGGGTGTGTCTAATTGTATGGTAAGTTTCGTTAAGTTAGGGTGTGTTTAAGGGTGTTTTTTTTATGTTTAAGTACAAAGAATGATATCTAGTTAGGTTAGGTTTTTGGATGTTTTGGGATAGATAAGGGTGCGTTGGGGTGCGTCAGGACTCAACAGGGTGCAGGAAGGGTGTGTCTTGGGGTATGGCAAGTTTCGTTTGGTTAGGGTGTGTTTAAGGCTGTTTTTCACAAGCATTTATGTATGAAAGAACGATATTGTTTTTTTAGAGGTTTTCCATGTTATTTGAGGTTTTATTAAGGTGTTTTTATGTTTTTGATGATGTTTTAAGGGGTTTGCAAAGTTGGTTTTCATGTTTTTGACATTTTGTAAGGTTTAAGTTAGGTTAGGGGATATTTTTTGTGGGGGGTATTTTTTAAGGTTGTTTTGGGGGTTTTAAGGGGGTTTTTAGGGTGTTTAAGGTTGTTTTTTTTAAGGCTTTCATGTTTTTTGCTGTCTCTGAACACTGCCAAGTTGTAACAGAGGGAGACGTGTAAAGGGACGTTAGGTTTCGTTAGTTTAGGTTAGGTTAGGGGTGTTTTTTGGGGGGTATTTTTAAGGTTTAGTTGAAGTTAGGGGTGTTTTTTGGTGAGGTCTGTATACAGTGATAGCTGCTATTGACTGCTTTGTCAAGGTTCCAATATTTTCCAAGTTTTTTAATGTATTTTCTTGACTGTTTCAGGCTGATGACTCCTGAACCAGCCCAGCGACAAGGAGTGTGGCCAAGACTGGGTTCAAAGTTCAGATATTCAGGGAGAACACAATATCAGAGCAGGTGAGGCAGGTGTTCAGTTACTATTTTGACTATGAAGGAGTGGAGGGAGGATGGTCAAAAGTGGAGGGAAGGTGGAGGAAAGATGGAGGAAACTTTACCGAGGTGGAGGAAAGTGGAGGAAACATGTGGAGGGAGATATGGAGGAAAAAGTACAAACATTTGGGAGTAAAAATGAGAAAAATTGTCAGGTTTTGGTTTGAGACTATCTTACAAATTGACTATTTTAACTATCAAGGAAGGGAGGTAGGATAGTCAAAAGTGGAGAGAAGGTGGAGGAAAGATGGAGGAAACTTCACCTAGATGGAAGAAAGTGGAGGAAACATGTGGAGGGAAATATGGAGGAAAGAAGAGAGAAGGGTGGAGGGAAAAATTGTAAAAAATATCAGGTTTTGGTGTCAGACTATCTTACAAAACAACTATTTTAACTATGATAGGATGGAGATAGGATGGTCAAAAGTGGAGGGAAGGTGGAGGAAACTTCACCTAGATGGAAAAAAGTGGAGGAAACATGTGGAGGGAGATATGGAAGAAAAAGTACAAACATTCAGAGGTAAAAAGATACAAAAATAACCAAATTTCCACATCACACTATCTCGCAAAACCACAATTTTAACCATGACAGAACAACGACAGAACACCCAAAAGTGGAGAGAAGGTGGAGGAAAGACCCACAAACACACACACCGGAGGAAAAAAACAGCGGAGGGAAACGGAGGGAAAAACGGAGCGAAAACTAACGATAATTAATTTTTTTTCAGAATGGCCGCCAACTTGAGCGACCGTAACAATCCGGGCTTTGAGAGGTCATTGAGTCGCAGAAAACTGTCGTCGCGCTCTATGGACGGTAAATAATCCCTAAATGCCCTTAAAATGCCCCAAAATGCCCTTAAATGCCCCAAAAATGCCCCAAAAAATGCCCAAAAAATGCCCAAAAAATGCCCCCAAAAAATGCCCCAAAAATGCCCCCAAAAAATGCCCCAAAAATGCCCTTAAAATGCCCCCCCAAAAAAAAAAAAAAAGTTTTGACATTTTTAGAGATATCTTTAAAGTGAGAGAGAATGAGCGAGTGAAAGTTAGTGTGTGTGTGCGTATATGATGGGGCTACATGTACGCCAAATTTGACGCACACAGCCCTCATGTACGCAGAGATAGATGCACATAAGCACAGACGCACATAGTTGAAAAGAGAGAAGAGAAACTACCCTTAACATATTCTTAATTAGTTGTTTTTGTTATTTTTTTGCATTTTGGAGAGATGGAGAGAAAAGAGAGAGTGAGTGGGGAGTGGGTGGAGAGAAAGTGAGAGGGAGAGGTGGAGAGAAAAGAGAGAGTGAGAGAGAGAAAAGATTGATGTTTTTTTCAGAAGTTTTGTTTTAAGTACTATTTTAACTATGAAGGAGTGGAGGTAGGATAGTCAAAAGTGGAGAGAAGGTGGAGGAAAGATGGAGGAAACTTTACCTAGGTGGAGGAAAGTGGAGGTAACATGTGGAGGGAGATATGGAGGAAAAAGAAACCCAACATTATCTCTCTCCATCTCTCCCTAATAATAATAATAGTAATAATAATAATAATAATAACAGCAATAATAACAATAATAATTTTCTTCCCCATAGCCTACAGTATTATAGATGGTTAGTGATTGTATGTAATTCAATATAGTTATCGTTTCCTCAAATATATAATTCATTTCTTGCTTGTTAAATTAAATGCATGTTATTATTATTATTATTATTATTACTACTATTACTACTATTACTATTATTATTCATTTATTTTTTTCAACTGTCTCTAAAATTATGTAATGGAAATGATAATGCTAATTCTTTGATATTTAATGCATGTTATTGTCTAATTTTCTGTGTCTTGTTGTGAAAGTGTGTGCGTTTTGTGAGATATCTTTAATTCGAGTGAGAGTTGGGAGGTGCGGGTTGTGTGTGCGTGTGCGTAAATGTTTGGTCTATGTGCGTGGGGAGTTTCGTGTGTGTGCGGTTCATGTGCGCGAAGTTATACGTACATAAACTTGATGGTGTGTGTGAAAAAAAATGGTTTTGATAATTTTTTTGTGTGAAAGTTTTAACATTTTTAGAGATATCTTTAATTAGAGCAAGAGTAGAAAGACGGGGATAGTGCGTGTATGTGCGTGAATGATTCCTCTACATGTGCACCAAATTCCGCGCACACGGGATTTACGCACACAGAGCTACGCGCACACAAGTTTAGGTAACCAGTTAAAAAAAATTCAGTTAGGAGCATTTTTTGTGTGTGAAAGTTTGAACATTTTTAGAGATATCTTTAATTAGAGAGAGAGTAGAAAGACGGGGATAGTGCGTGTACGTGCGTGAATGATTCCTCTACATGTGTACCAAATTCCGCGCACACGGGATTTACGCACACGGAGTTACACGCACACAAACTTGCAGCTCTCGGCCACGGTGGGGACTCGCCCGAAACTACTAAGCGCCACACTATGTCCCACCCACCACCTCATATCCCTGGCCTGGACCCCACTGCTACTGCTGCTCCGACCACCACCACCACCACCTCCCCTCCTAACTCTACTGGTACGGCAGAAAAGGTAAGAAAGAGAGAGAGAGAGTGGGTTTTTGTACCTTTCTTCGTTTTTATTCTGTGTTTTTTTTTTGTGTTTTTGTTCATTTTTTTGGTGGGTGTGTATTTTGGGGGGTGTTGGACTGTCTTACACAATGACTATAGGATGGTGGTGGGATGGTCAGAATTGGAGAGAAGGTGGAGGAAAGATGGAGGAAACTTTATGTGGAGGGAGAAATGTGGAGGTAACATGTGGAGGGAGATTGGAGGAAAAAGTACGAACATTCAGAGGTGAAAATCAGGAAAAATGTCAGGTTTTGATGTCATACTATCTTACAAAACGACTATTTTAACTATGAAGGAAGGGAGATAGGAAACCCAAAATTGGAGAGAAGGTGGAGGAAACTTCATGTCGGAGGAAAAAAGTGGAGGTAACATGTGGAGGGAGATATGGAGGAAAAAGTACAAACATTCAGAGGTAAAAATTAAAAAAAATGTCAGGTTTTGGTATCAGACTATCTTACAAAACAACTATTTTAACTATGAAGGAAGGGAGGTAGGATAGTCAAAATTGGAGAGAAGGTGGAGGAAAGATGGAGGAAACTTCATGTAGGAGGAGAATAGTGGAGGTAACATGTGGAGGGAGATATGGAGGAAAAAGTACAAACATTCGGAGTTGAAAATCAGAAAAAATGTCAGGTTTTGGTGTCATACTATCTTACAAAACGACTATTTTAACCATGAAGGAAGTGAGATAGGAAACCCAAAATTGGAGAGAAGGTGGAGGAAAGATGGAGGAAACTTCACGTAGGAGGAAAATAGTGGAGGTAAAAAATAGAGGGAGATAAGGAGGAAAAACTAAAAACATTCGGAGGTGAAAATTAGAAAAAATGTCAGGTTTTGATGTCAGACTATCTTACAAAACGACTATTTTAACCATGAAGGAAGGGAGGTAGGATAGTCAAAATTGGAGAGAAGGTGGAGGAAAGATGGAGGAAACTTCACGTAGGAGGAAAATAGTGGAGGGAAAAAATGGAGGGAGATATGGAGGACAAATTACAAGCATTCGGAGGTAAAAATGAAAAAAATTGTCAGGATTTGGTATCAGACTATCTTACAAAACGACTATTTTAACTATGAAGGAAGCGAGATAGGAAACCCAAAATTGGAGAGAAGGTGGAGGAAAGATGGAGGAAACTTCATGTGGGAGGAAAATAGTGGAGGTAACATGTGGAGGGAGATATGGAGGAAAAAGTACAAACATTCGGAGGTAAAAATGAAAAAAATTGTCAGGTTTTGGTGTCAGACTATCTTACAAAACGACTATTTTAACTATGAAGGAAGGGAGATAGGAAACCCAAAATTGGAGAGAAGGTGGAGGAAAGATGGAGGAAACTTCATGTGGGAGGAAAATAGTGGAGGTAAAAAATGGAGTGAGATATGGAGGAAAAACTACAAACATTCAGAGGTGAAAATGAAAAAATTGTCAGGTTTTGATGTCAGACTATCTTACAAAACGACTATTTTAACCATGAAGGAAGTGAGATAGGAAACCCAAAATTGGAGAGAAGGTGGAGGAAAGATGGAGGAAACTTCACGTAGGAGGAGAATAGTGGAGGTAACATGTGGAGGGAGATATGGAGGAAAAAGTACGAACATCCGGAGGTAAAAACGAAAAAAATTGTCAGGTTTTGATGTCAGACTATCTTACAAAGCGACCATTTTAACCATGAAGGAAGGGAGGTAGGATAGTCAAAAGTGGAGAGAAGGTGGAGGAAACTTTATGTGGAGAGAGAAATGTGGAGGTAACTTGTGGAGGGAGATATGGAGGAAAGAGTACGAACATTCGGAGGTAAAAATCGGAAAAAAGTCAGGATTTGGTATCAGACTATCTTACAAAACGACTATTTTAACCATGAAGGAAGTGAGATAGGAAACCCAAAATTGGAGAGAAGGTGGAGGAAAGATGGAGGAAACTTCACGTAGGAGGAAAATAGTGGAGGTAAAAAATGGAGGGAGATATGGAGGAAAAAGTACAAACATTCGGAGGTGAAAGTGAAAAAAATTGTCAGGTTTTGGTGTCAGACTATCTTACAAAACGACTATTTTAACTATGAAGGAAGGGAGATAGGAAACCCAAAATTGGAGAGAAGGTGGAGGAAAGATGGAGGAAACTTCATGTGGGAGGAAAATAGTGGAGGGAAAAAATGGAGGGAGATATGGAGGAAAAAGTACAAACATTCAGAGGTAAAAATGAAAAAAATTGTCAGGTTTTGATGTCAGACTATCTTACAAAACGACTATTTTAACTATGAAGGAAGCGAGATAGGAAACCCAAAATTGGAGAGAAGGTGGAGGAAAGATGGAGGAAACTTCACGTAGGAGGAAAATAGTGGAGGGAAAAAACAGAGGGAGATATGGAGGAAAAAGTACAAACATTCGGAGGTGAAAATGAAAAAAATTGTTAGGTTAGGTTAGGTTAGAAAAAATTGAGAGATAACCCCATTTCTCTCACAGAGGCGACGCGGAAGTAATCTGTCTTCCCATTCCTCCGACTCCTCCATTGAAGGAAACTTTGTGGCTCCGGAACGTGGCAAGGTGAGAGAAAAGAGAGAGGGAGTGGAGAGAAAAGAGAGAGTGAGTGGGGAGGGGGTAGGTGTCCGATCGGGGAGAAAAAAACATCGGGAGAGAGAGAATTGGGGGAGAAATCATGTAGGGATGCTGGGAGGGGGAGAAAGTGAGAGGGAGAGGTGGAGAGAAAAGAGAGAGGGAGTGGAGAGAAAAGAGAGAGTGAGTGGGGAGGAGGTAGGTGTCAGATTGGGGAGAAAAAAACATTAGGAGAGAGGGAATGAAAAATTAAGAGTGTTTTAGAGGAATATAAGATTTTTTGAGTGAATATTTAGACATTTAAGAGTGTTTTTCTAATATTTTAACAATTAGACCTTTTTTTAGATTTTTAGTAATTTTAAGAGAATTTTGGGATATTTTAGGATTTTTAAGAGTGTTTTTAATGAATGTTGTAAATTTTAAAGTGTTTTTTTGAGTTATATCAATTTCAAAAAGAATATTATAGATGGTTTTTTGGTTTTATGAGAGTTTAATAGTATTCTTTTATTGGACTTTGAATAGCGATAGTAGTAGTGATAGTAGGTTAGGTTAGGTAGTAATAGTAGTGGATTTAAAGAGAGTTTAATAGTATTTTTCATTGTACCTTAAATAGCAATAGTAGTGGTGATAGTAGGTTAGGTTAGATAGTAATAGTAGTAGTGGTATAGTCATTGCAGATAGTAATAGTGATAGTGATAGTGAAATAAACATGAATTCTGCTTATTAACTGGTAAATTTTTCTTTCCTTTCTCTCTTTCTCTCTTTCTTTAATTTATGTATTTTTTCTTGTTTTTTCCTTATTTTTCTTTATTTTTCTTTGTTTTTATGCTAATTTTTATTCATTTATTATTTTTTTCTCCTTCCTTTTCTCTTTCTCTCTTTTTCTCTCTTTCTTTTATTTCTTCCTATTTTTTCTTACTTTTTCTTATTTTTCTTTCTTTTTCTTTTAATTTCTTTCTTTTTCTTCTAATTTCTCATATTTTCTTCTCATTTTTATTCCTTTATTCATTTATTAATTCATTTTTTTACTTATTTATTTATTTATTTATTTATTTATTTATTTTATTTCCCACCTTCCCTTCCTTCTCCTCGTCCCCGCCGCCGCCGCCGCCGCAACAGAAGCCAGTAGGAGGGGTGGCTGTGGTTCCGGTGGCAGATCTGGTAGAGGCAACAAGGAAGAGAGCAGCGCAGATGGCCAAGGCACAGGTGAGGTGAAATAAGTCGCGTTTTTTGGGTGTTTCGGGAGTGTTATTGTTGGATTTCCTTATATGGTCGGATAGAGAATTTATTTGCGGTTCTTTTGGTGTATTGACTTTTTGTTTTTGTGTTTTGTTAATGGTTGTATTAGCAAAAATGTGAAGGTATCTGACATTTTTCTTTTTTCAAGGTTCGGCATGGTAGTCACCTTTTTGCTTTTTTTTGGTGTTTCGGGAGTGTTATTGTAGGATTTCTTGATATGGTCGGATAGAGAATTTATTTGCGGTTCTTTTGGTGTATTCATTTTTTGTTTTTGTGTTTTGTTAATGGTTGTATTAGCAAAAATGTGAAGGTATCTGACATTTTTTTGGCAAGGTTTGGTATGATATAGTCTTACTTTTTTGCTTTTTTTAGGGTGTTTTAGGAAAGTTATGTTGGATTTCTTTATATGGTCGGATAGAGAATTTATTTGCGGTTCTTTTGGTGTATTCATTTTTTGTTTTTGTGTTTTGTTAATGGTTGTATTAGCAAAAATGTAAAGATATGCGACTTTTTTGGGGGCATGGTTCGGTATGGTATAATCTTACTTTTTTGCGTTTTTGGGTGTTTCGGGAGTGTTATTGTTGGATTTCTATATATGGTCGGATAGAGAATTTATTTGCGCTTCTTTTGATATATTCATTTTTTATTTTTGTGTTTTGTTAATGGTTGTATTAGCAAAAATGTGAAGATGTGCGACGTTTTTGGGGGCATAGTTCGGTATGGTATAATCTTACTTTTTTGCGTTTTTGGGTGTTTCGGGAGTGTTATTGTTGGATTTCTATATATGGTCGGATAGAGAATTTATCTGCGGTTCTTTTGGTGTATTCATTTTTTGTTTTTGTGTTTTGTTAATGGTTGTATTAGCAAAAATGTGAAGGGATATAGGTGTGTTCTTGTCGGGGTTCAGTGTGATAGTCCCTCTTTTTTTGCATTTTTAGGGGTGTTTCAGCAAAATTGCATTGGGTTTCCTTATATGGTTGGATAGAGAATTTATTTGGGGTTCTTTTGGTGTATTCACTTTTTGTTTTTGTGTTTTATTAATGGTTGTATTAGCAAAAATGTGAAGGTGTGTGACGTTCTTTTTTTTTCAAGGTTCGGCATGGTAGAGTCACCTTTTTGCTTTTTTTTTGGTGTTTCAGGAAAGTTATGTTGGATTTCCTTATATGGTTGGATAGAGAATTTATTTGGGGTTCTTTTGGTGTATTCACTTTTTATTTTTGTGTATTATTAATGGTTGTATTAGCAAAAATGTAAAGGGATATAGGTGTGTTCTTGTCGGGGTTTCAGTGTGATAGTCTTACCAAAACTGTATAGGATTTCTTTATATGTTTAGATAGACAACTTATTTTCCAGTTAATTTGGATGTTTTTATTTTTTGTTTTTGTGTTTTATTAGGTAAAAGTTAAGGTTAGATTAGGTTATGCTAGGAAAATATTAATTAAGAAATGCATGTTATCATTATTATTATTATTATTTTTATTATCATTATTATTATTTTTGCCTGATTACAGTATTGATGTTTGCAGTTACTTATATCTGTGTGTGTGTGTGTGTGTGTGTGTGTGTGTGTGTATGTATGAGTGACTTACATACACAAGATAAACAGAAGAAAAATAATAATAATAATAACACAATATACCACAAAACATTCCTGAAAGACTCCCCAAAAAATATTATTCAAATTGTGATGCAACCTGAAAACCCTAAAAATGCTGAAAAATCATTAAAAATATATTGAAAAATTTCCCAAAAAACTTCAAAAAGCTAAAAATACTGAAAAATATAGAGAAAAGCTTAAAACATTCCCCTCAAAGCTAAAATATCGTTAAAATCCTTAAAATATCCATAAAAATGCCCAAAAAAATCATTAGAACCTTAAATTATCCATGAAAACTCAGAAAAACTTATAATATCCATAAAAAATTCATAAAAACTTTAAAAAACCCTTAAAAATGCTTAAAAACTTCAAAAGAAACGAAAAAATCATTAATACCTTAAACTATCAATGAAAACTTGAAAAAAAACTTACAATATCCTGTAGAAAATCCCTAAAAACTTAAAAAATAAATAAAAATCGCCCAAAACCCTAAAAAAAACATTAGAACCTTAAATCATCCACACAAACTCAAAAAAAACATGAACCATCCTTAAAAAATCTAAAAATGCGAAAAAAAAAATTCAAAAATTCTCGAAAACCTCAAAAAATTAAAAAGAAACCCTAAAAAGACTCTAAAAAACCTTTAAAAACCTAAACACCCTTAAAAAATCCTAAAAACCCCAAAATAACCCTAAAAAACCCTAAAAAAACACCCCAAAACCCACATTTTTTCCAGCCCAGCATCGAGACCACCCCCCCTTCTACCCCACCACCGGGTTACCATGGAAACGACACCACCACCACCACCACCACCCCTCACAGCGACACAGTAGAAAATCCCCCTGAAAACGCCCCAAAATCACCCTTAACTAGGCAGTACAGTTACGAGGCAGAAGTAGGCCTAGGGAAGAGGGAATTTGACCCCAAAGTAACCGGGTTTTCCTACAGCTCGGGGGGAAACAAGGGAAACGAGGGGGAGGGTCGTTTGGGGCCTATGGGGAAACAGCGGCTGACAGCACAAGCCTTTAATTACACCCCAGGACAAAAATTTGACGGAAACGACCCACAGAACGGGAAAAATGAGGGAAACTTATCGGCCAATCAGAAAACGGGGAAAGGAAATTTTGAATCGCCCACTAATGAAAAGACAGGAAAATTTGAACCTACCAATGAAAAAGCAGGAAAATTTGAACCCACCAATGAAAAAGCAGGGAAATTTGAACTAGCCAATGAGGAGGGGGCAGGGAAATTCGACTCGGGGGAAAGAGGAATGTTGAGAATGAACCCGGATTTCCGCGAGATGAGTCCCGATCACTCTGAGCTCAAACGCAGCCCAGAAATAGAAGACTTAACAGCAAAACAAGACACCCCAAAAAAAACCGGGAAAAAATCAAAATTCAAAGGACTCAAGGGAAACATCGAAAAAGACACAAATAAGGAAGGAAAACACGAAAACAAGCAGGAAAACAAGAAGAAGGAGGAGGAAAAGCCTTTAAAATCGCGTTTTGGAATATTTGCAAGGCGTAAGAAGATGGAGATTCCTGCGAAACAGAGCGAGAGCAGCGACACCAGCGATTCCAGCGACACCGACCTCAACACCACTAACGACAGCGAAGGGGGCGAAATTCTGGCCAATCAGAGCGCAGCAAACGCCATCCCAGAATGCAACGCTGGACCAAACGTTGACGAAAATGATGAAAATGTCGAAAAATATGAAAAACGCGAGAATTTACCGACGGAAAGTGGAGTTATTGGGGATTCTGAGGCGGCCAATCACGGAGAAGGTACAGGAAGGTCGGGCGAGGTCAGGTCAGGGCAGATTGTGAGGTCGGTGGTGGTGAAGGACGGTGAGAGATTTGAAACGGAGACGCGCGGTGATGATGATGTTATCGCCGCCGCCGCCGCCGCCGCTGCCGCTGTTGTCCAGGTTGATGTTGTGGTTTACTCTCTCTCTCTCTCTTTTTTTTTCTCTCTCTCTCTCTCATTTCGGTTTATTCTTTCATTTTTTCATATTTTTTGCTTTCTCTAATATATTTTTCTCTTATTTCGGTTTATTCTTTCATTTTTTCATATTTTTTGCTTTCTCTAATATAGTTTTCTCTCTCTCTCTCTCTCTCTCTCTCTCTCTCTCTCTCTCTGATTTCGGTTTTTTCTTTCATTTTTTCATATATTTTTTGCTTTCTCTAATATATTTTTCTCTTATTTCGGTT
>JAHFWG010000650.1:22285-40323 GCA_020233015.1 Callinectes sapidus | reverse complement strand
TTTTTTATTATTATTTATTTTTTTCGGTTAGTTTGTCTTCTTAAGGTTTTCTCTCCACTCGCTCTCTCTTTCTCTCCATCCCAGTCAATTTTCTCTCCATTCTGATGCCTACCTTCTCCCCTCTCACTCTCTCTTTTCTCTCCACCCCTCTCACTCTCTCTTTTTTCTCCACCCCTCTCACTCTCTCTTTTCTCTCCACCCCTCTCACTCTCTCTTTTCTCTCCACCCCTCTCTCACTCTCTCTTCCATTGCGTATAGGTTAGGTTAGGTTAGGTTTGATTTGGTTAACTTAAAATTACCCCCAAAAAACTTATCTAACCAAAAAAAAACTTAAACAAAAATCAAACTTAACCCCAAAAAAACTTATCTAACCAAAAAAAAACTTATATACCAAAAAAAAAAACTTAAAAGAATTATGAGACAGGAAACAACTAAGAATTTTCCCAGAATAAGAAGCCACAAGCCACAGTAAGAGGTGTCTATGCCTAACCTAACCTAACCTAACCTAACCTAGCCAAACACCATTAATAAACATATATAACCACAAAATTCAACTATCCTCCTTCAGCACATGAAATTATTAATCTTTGGAATAGTCTTAAATACCCTAAAATAGTCTTAAATACTCTAAAAGTAGTCTTAAATACCCCAAAGTAGTCTTCAATACAGTAAAATAGACTTAAATACCCTAAAATAGTCTTAAATATCTTAAAATAGACTTATATACCCCCAAAGTAGTCTTCAATACAGTAAAATAGACTTAAATACCCTAAAGTAGTCTTAAATATCTGAAAATAGTCTTAAATACCCTAAAATAGTCTTAAATATCCAAAAATAGTCTTAAATACCTTAAAATAGTCTAACTCAGATGCACACACAAAAATATTCAGGATTTTAATCATTTATT
This sequence comes from Callinectes sapidus, assembly GCA_020233015.1. Classification (NCBI taxonomy): domain Eukaryota; kingdom Metazoa; phylum Arthropoda; class Malacostraca; order Decapoda; family Portunidae; genus Callinectes; species Callinectes sapidus. The sequence goes on along the minus strand of JAHFWG010000650.1, from coordinate 39,416 downwards.
GGTGCAAAAGTTTAAACATTATTAGAGATATCTTTAAAGTGAGAGAGATTGAGCGAGTGAGAGTTAGTCTGTGTGTGCGTATATCATAAACCTACATGTACACCAAATTTGACGCACACAGCCCTCATGTACGCAGAGTTACACGCACATAAACACAGACGCACATAGTTGAAATAAAAACCAGTTTGTATCATAATATTAATCATTTCTCTAACTTTCAGCAAACAAAATGCCAGAAGAAAATGGAACAGAGACTAAAGGAAGAGGAAGAAGAGGAGGAGGAGGAGGAGGAGGGGGAGGAGGAGGCGGCGGAGGAGGAGGAGGAGGAGGCATATCTTCTCCTCCATTGAAGAAAGGGAAAAGTGTCTTAGTAAGAATTAAACTTTTGGATGGAACAGATTGTGAGGTTGCAGTGGAGGTAAGAATTTTCTCTTTCTCTCTTTTTTTCTCTTTCTTTCCATCCTAGTTAGTTTTCCTCCTGTGTGAAGTTTCCTCCATCTTTCCTCCACCTTCTCTTCACTTTTGACTATCCTACCTCCATTCCTTGATAGTTAAAATAGTTGTTTTGTAAGATCATGTCACATCAAAACTAACCTAACCTGAATATTTTTTTACATTTTTACCTCCAAATGTTTGTACTTTCTCCTCCATATCTCCCTCCACATATCCCCTCCACTTTCCTCCACTTAGGTAAAGTTTCCTTCATCTTTCCTCCACCTTCTCTCCACTTTTGACTATCCTGACTCCCATCCTTGATAGTTAAAATAGTTGTTTTGTAAGATAGTCTGACACCAAAACATAACATTTTTTCAGATTTTTCTGTCCAAAAGTTTACACATTTTTCTCCACATCTCCCTCCACATACTCCCTCCACTAACCTCCACCCACATGAACCTTCCCCCACCTTTCCTCCACCTTCTCACCACTTTTGACTATCCTACCACCCTTCCTTGACAGTCAAAATAGTACTTTTCCAAAATAATCCAACACCAAAACAAAAAAATTTCCCTCCACACCCCTTTACATTTTCCTCCACATCTCCCTCCACATACCCCCTCCACAAACCCCCCCTTACACAAACCTTCCCCCACCTTCCCTCCACCTGCCCACCAGTTACCACCCCCGTCTCTCCCCTCCTTCCCCCCCAAAATAACCCCCGTTTACCCCCCAGAAAAAGTGTCGCGGGCAGGACATAATCAACTTAGTGGCCGAGCAGCTGAACCTGTTAGAGAAGGACTACTTTGGGCTAAGCTACACTGACCAGCCTGTCGGGGGACTGGCATGGGTGTGTCCAGAGAAGAGGGTGGCCAAACAAGTCAGATTTCGGCCTTGGGAATTTAATTTTCAGGTTAAGTTTTACCCCCCCGACCCTTCGCAGCTGGCTGAGGACATTACTCGGTACCAGCTGTGCCTGCAGGTGGGTGTGTGCGCGTGTGTGCGTCCTCTCGGTGCTTGGTTCGTGTGTGCGTGTGTGCGTTTTGAGTTTCGTTGCGTTTGGGTGTCTACCTCCTGCCCTCTCGCTCTCTCTTTTCTCTCCATCTCTCTCTCTCTTTCTCTCTCACTTTAAGGGTATTTTTATGATTAATTAATGTGTTTTTATGTGAATTTTACATATAAACCTTGTGTTTTTCACTATTTTTAAACTCTCTCTCACTTTCACTCTCTCTCTCTCTCTCACTTTTGCTCTCTTTCCCTCCCCTCTCACCACTCCCTCTCTCTTTCCCTCCATCCCAAACTTTTCCCCGTCCAAATCCGTCACCTACCCCCTCCCACTCTCCCAAACTCTCCCAAACTCTCCCTCTACTCTCCCTCCACAGGTGCGGCAGGATATATTGGGGGGGCGGCTGCCGTGCTCCTTCGTGACCCATGCACTGCTGGGGTCATACTTAGTGCAGGCGGAAATAGGGGATTTTGACGCCGCCCTCCATAGTACACCTGAGTATCTGCAGCAGTTCACTTTTGCTCCTAACCAAAGTGAGCAGCTGCTGGAAAAAGTGAGGGAACTACATAAGACGCATAAGTAAGTTTTTTTTAAGGTTTGTTTTTTGGGTTTTTATTGGTGTTTGGGTTTTCCTGTGATATTTTCCTTGTATGTGAAGTTTCCTCTATGTTTCCTCTACTTGGTCTCAAATTTTCGCTTCTCTACATCCTTTCCTTGATAGTTAAAATAGTAGTTTTGTAAGATAGTATAACCTGACATTTTTACATAAGACGCATAAGTAAGTTTTTTTTAGGTTTGTTTTTTGGGTTTTTTTTAAGGTTCGGGTTTTTCTGCGGTTTTGTCCTTTGGTGTGAAGTTTCCTCTATGTTTCCTCTACTTTGTCTCCAATTTTCGGTTTCCTGCATCCCTTCCTTGATAGTTAAAATAGTAGTTTTGTAAGATAGTATAACTTCAAAAACCTGACATTTTTACATAAGACACATAAGTAAGTATCTGCAGCAGTTCACTTTTGCTCCTAACCAAAGTGAGCAGCTGCTGGAAAAAGTGAGGGAGCTACATAAGACGCATAAGTAAGTTTTTTTTAAGGTTTGTTTTTTGGGTTTTTTTTTAAGGTTTGGGTTTTTGTGGGGTATTTTCCTGTTATGTGAAGTTTCCTCTATGTTTCCTCTACTTGGTCTCAAATTTTCGCTTCTCTACATCCTTTCCTTGATAGTTAAAATAGTAGTTTTGTAAGATAGTATAACCTGACATTTTTACATAAGACGCATAAGTAAGTTTTTTTTAGGGGTGGTGTTTGTTTTTTGGGGTTTTTTTTAAGGTTCGGGTTTTTCTGCGGTTTTCTCTTTTGGTGTGATGTTTCCTCTGTTTTCTTTACTTTCTCTCCAATTTTCGGTTTCCTTCATCCCTTCCTTGATAGTTAAAATAGTAGTTTTGTAAGATAGTGTCTTTTAAAAAACCTCATTTCTACATAAGACGCATAAGTAAGTTTTTTTAAGGGTGGGTTTGTTTTTTTATTTTTTTGGGGTGTTTGGGTTTTTGTGGGGTATTTTCCTGTTATGTGATGTTTCCTCTATGTTTCCTCTTCCTTCTCTCCAATTTTTGGTTTCCTATCTCATTTCTATCATAGTTAAAATAGTCGTTTTGTAAGATAGTCTCACTTCTAAAACCTGACATTTTTACACAAGACACATAAGTAAGTTTTTTGGGGTGTTTGTTTTTTTATTTTTTTTTAAGGTTCGGGTTTTTCTACACTTTCCTCTTTTGGTGTAAAGTTTCCTCTGTCTTTCCTCTACCTTCTCTCCAATTTTCGGTTTCCTACATCCCTTCCTTGATAGTTAAAATAGTAGTTTTGTAAGATAGTATAACCTGACATTTTTACACAAGACACATAAGTAAGTTTTTTTAGGTTTGTTTTTTTATTTTTTTTTGGTGTTTGGGTTTTTGTGGGGTTTTGTCTTTTGGTGTGAAGTTTCCTCTATGTTTCCTCTTCCTTCTCTCCAATTTTGGGTTTCCTATCTCATTTCTATCATAGTTAAAATAGTAGTTTTGTAAGATAGTATCACTTCAAAAAACCTGACATTTTAACACAAGACACATAAGTAAGTTTTTTTGGGGGTGGTTTGTTTTTTGGTTTTTTTTTAAGGTTCGGGTTTTTGTGCGGTTTTTTCCTTTGGGGTTAAGTTTTCTCTATGTTTCCTCTACCTTCTCTCCAATTTTTACTATTCTACCTCCATTTCTTGATAGTTAAAATTGTGGTTTTCTAAGATAGTCTTGCTTCCAAAAACCTGACATTTTAACATAAGACGCATAAGTAAGTTTTTTTGGGTGTTTGTTTTTTTATTTTTTTTTAAGGTTCGGGTTTTTTTGTGGTTTTCTCTTTTGGTGTGAAGTTTCCTCTATGTTTTCTTTACTTTCTCTCCAATTTTCGGTTTCCTGCATCCCTTCCTTGATAGTTAAAATAGTACTTTTGTAAGATAGTATCACTTCAAAAAACCTGACATTTTTACTCAACATGCATAAGTAAGGGTTTGTTTTTTGGGTTTTTTGTGGGGTTTGGGTTTTCCTATGCTATTTTCCTTGTATGTGAAGTTTCCTCTGTCTTTCCTCCACCTTCTCTCCAATTTTCGGTTTTCTACATCCCTTCCTTAATAGTTAAAATAGTTGTTTTATAAGATAGTCTGACACCAAAACCTGACAATTTTTCACATTTTTACCTCCAAATGTTTGTACTTTTTCCTCCACATCTCCCTCCACATATCCCCTCCACATTCCTCCACCCCCATGAACCTTCCTCCACCTTCCCTCCACCTTCCCTCCACTTTTGACCGCCCTCCTACCACCATTTCTACCATTCCAGGGGCCAGACTCCAGCCGAGGCAGAGCTGCACTACCTGGAAAATGCCAAGAAATTAGCAATGTATGGTGTTGATCTTCACCCGGCCAAGGACTCAGAGGGTGTTGACATTATGCTGGGTGTGTGCGCGTCAGGCCTGCTGGTCTACAGGGACAAGTACGTACATGAGTGCAGCCGTGTGCGTGTTCTGTGTGCGTTAATGTTTGGGTTGATGTATGTGTGTGTGTTTCGTGTGTGTACTGTGGTTTCTTAACGCACACGATACCCATGTGCGTGAAATTTAATGTGTACATGGAATGATCATTTGCGCACATGACCATGCCTCTCTCTCCTTCCAACTCTCTCTCAAATTAAAGATATCTCTAATTTTCTCACAACTTCCAAACTCAAACAATAGTCTGAAACCCGAATTTTTTGTGTGTACCAACAAGTTTGTGTGCGTATAACTTTGCGCACACAACACCTGTGTACGCGAAACTTGGTGTACACATAGAAAAACTATCCCCGCACATACACACACAACCCACACCTCTCTACCCCCCACCAAATTAAAGCTAGCTCACTTTTTGTCACAACTTTTAAACATAGAAATCCATTTTTCTCATTCACTCACCTCACTTTATGTGCGTATATCTTCGCGCACACATTACCTATGTACACGAAACTTACCGTACACATAGACCAAACATCCCCGCACACACACACACAACCCACACCATCCTACCCCCCACCAAATTAAAGCTAGCTCACTTTTTCTGCAGACTTCGCATCAACCGTTTTGCGTGGCCCAAGATTCTGAAGATATCTTACAAGCGGTCTAATTTCTACATCAAGATACGGCCGGGAGAATTTGAGACTTTTGAGAGCACTGTGGGGTTCAAACTGACCAATCACAGGGCAGCTAAGAGACTGTGGAAGGTCTGCGTCGAGCATCACACGTTCTTCAGGTGATTTTTGCGGGTTAACTTCGGATTAGGGGTAGTTTAAGGTTTTTTATTTATTTATTTATTTTTTGTTTTTTTTCAGGTTTTAATTAGATTGGGTGTTTCTTAAGGAATTTTTAAGGGTTTTTTGCTTTTTTTCAGGTGATTTTTGCGGGTTAACTTCGGATTAGGGGTAGTTTAAGGTTTTTTTATTTATTTATTTATTTATTGTTTTTTTCAGGTTTTAATTAGATTGGGGTGTTTCTTAAGGAATTTTTAAGGGTATTTTGCTTTTTTTCAGGTGATTTTTGCGGGTTTTAACTTCGGATTAGGGGTAGTTTAAGGTTTTTTTATTTATTTATTTATTTATTGTTTTTTCAGGGTTTAATTAGATTGGGGTGTTTCTTAAGGAATTTTTAAAGGGTTTTTTGCTTTTTTTCAGGTGATTTTGGGGTTTTAAGTTCGGATTAGGGGTAGTTTAAGGTTTTTTATTTATTTATTTATTTATATTTTTTTCCAGGTTTAAATTAGATTGGGGTGTTTTTTAAGGAATTTTTAAGGGTTTTTTGCTATTTTCAGGTGATTTTTGCGGGTTAACTTCGGATTAGGGGTAGTTTAAGGTTTTTTATTTATTTATTTATTTTATTGTTTTTTTCGTTTTAATTAGATTGAGGTATTTTTTAAGGGTTTTTAAGAGTTTTTAAGGGTTTTTTGCTTTTTTTAGGGTTGGATTAGGGTTAGATCAGATTAGGTTAGGTTAGTTTAAGGGTTTTTTGTTTATTTTTCAGGATTATATTAGATTAGGGTGTTTTTTAAGTGTTTTTGAGGTGTTTTCTCTGTTTTAGGTTAGGATTATTGTCGTTATTTCTTTTATGGGTTATTTTTAAGGATTATACTAGGTTAGGGTGTTTTTTAAGGAATATCCGCACAAAAGTAAAAATTGTGGATAAACTATGGGTGCGATTAAGTGTGTCAGGGCTCGGCAGGGTGCGGGAAGTGTGTGTCTTGGGGTACGTTAAGTTTCGTTAGGTTAGGGTGTGTTTAAGGGTGTTTTTTGACTATTATTGTGGGAATGAAGGATATTTTTTCATGATTTTTGGGTGTTTTTGAGGTAGACAAGAATAGTTTGGGGTGCGTCATTGATCGGCAGGGTGCGGGAAGTGTGTGTCTTGGGATACGTTAAGTTTCATTAGGTTAGGGTGTGTTTTAGGGTATTTTTTGAGCATTACTGTATAAAATAACGCTATTTTTTCATGATTTTTGGATGTTTTTGAGGTAGACAAGAATAGTTTGGGGTGCGTCATTGATCGGCAGGATGCGGGATGGGTGGATCTTGGTGTGTGGTAAGTTTTTTTAGGTTAGGGTGTGTTTTAGGGTATTTTTTGAGCATTACTGTATAAAATAACACTATTTTTTCATGATTTTTTAGATTGGGTGTTTTTTAAGGGTTTTCAGGGGTTTTTGCTTTTTTTAGGGTCAGATTAGGGTTAGATCAGATTAGGTTAGGTTAGTTTTAGGGGTTTTTGTTTATTTTTCAGGATTATATTAGATTAGGGTTTTTTTTTCATGTTTTCAATGTTTTTCTAATGTTTTTTCCATTTTTCCAGGTTTTCAATGTCTTTTTCAATCTTTTTCAATATTTTCAATGTTTTTTTCAATGTTTTTCAATGATTTTCATGTTTTTTTTAATGTTTTTCAATCTTTTTCTTTATATTTCCATATTTTTCTAATATTTTTCATGTTTTTAATGTCTTTTTCAATATTTATCTGTTTTTTTAATGTTTTTTAATCTTTTTCAATATTTATCTGTTTTTTTCAATGATTTTCCATGTTTTTTCAATATTTTTCCATGTTTTTTAGTGTTTTTCATTATTTTTCCATGTTTTTTAATGATTTTTCCAGGTTTTTTTAATCTTTCAAGATTTTCCATGTTATTCAATATTTTCCAAGTTTTTCCAAGTTTTTTTAATGTTTTTCCATCGTTTTTTAATGTTTTTTTCATTTTTTGGTGTTTTTTAATGATTTTTTTTGTTTTTCCAATATTTTTTCATGTTTTTTTAAGGCTTTTCCATGTTTTTCAATATTTTCCATCGTTTTTTTTCATTTTTTGGTGTTTTTTTCATGATTTTCCATTTTTTTCAATATTTTTCCATGTTTTTTAATGTTTTCTTCATCATTTTTCCATTATTTTTAAGTTTTTTTTAATGTATTTTCTTGGCCGTTTCAGGCTGATGACTCCCGAGCCTCCCCAGCGACAAGGACTGTGGCCAAGACTGGGTTCAAAGTTCAGATATTCAGGGAGAACACAATATCAGAGCAGGTGAGGCAGGTGTTCAGTTACTATTTTGACTATGAAGGAGTGGAGGGAGGATGGTCAAAAGTGGAGGGAAGGTGGAGGAAAGATGGAGGAAACTTTACCTAGGTGGAGGAAAGTGGAGGCAAAATGTGGAGGGAGATATGGAGGAAAAGGTATAAACATTCAGAGGTAAAAATGAGAAAAATTGTCAGGTTTTGGTGTGAGAGTATCTTACAAATTGACTATTTTAACTATCAAGGAAGGGAGGGAGGATGGTGGAAAGTGGAGAGAAGGTGGAGGAAAGATGGAGGAAACTTCACCTAGATGGAAGAAAGTGGAGGAAACATGTGGAGGGAAATATGGAGGAAAGAAGAGAGAAAGGTGGAGGGAAAAATTGTAAAAAAATATCAGGTTTTGGTGTCAGACTATCTTACAAAACAACTATTTTAACTATCAAGGAAGGGAGGTAGGATGGTCAAAAGTGGAAGGAAGGTGGAGGAAAGATGGAGGAAACTTTACCTAGGTGGAGGAAAGTGGAGGAAACATGTGGAGGGAAATATGGAGGAAAAAGTACAAACATTCCGAGATAAAAAGATACAAAAATAACCAAATTTCCACATCACACTATCTTACAAAACCACAATTTTAACCATGACAGAACAACGACAGAACACCCAAAAGTGGAGAGAAGGTGGAGGAAAGACCCACAAACACACACACCGGAGGGAAACCACAGCGGAGGGAAACGGAGGGAAAAACGGAGAGAAAACTAACGATAATTAATTTTTTTTCAGAATGGCCGCCAACTTGAGCGACCGTAACAATCCGGGCTTTGAGAGGTCATTGAGTCGCAGGAAACTGTCGTCGCGCTCTATGGACGGTAAATAATCCCTAAATAATCCCTAAATGCCCCAAAAATGCTCCAAAAATGCCCAAAAATGCCTCTAAAATGCCCCCAAAAATGCCTCAAAATGCTCCAAAAATACCCCAAAAAATGCCCCCCAAAAATGCCCCAAAAAATGCCCCTAAAAATGCCCCCAAAATGCCCAAAAAAATGCCCCAAAAATGCCCCTAAAATTGGTTAACTTGAAGAGAAACTAACCTTGAAGTAATGATTAATTGAGGGTTTTGTGTATTTTTTGTGGGTGAAAGTTTTGACATTTTTAGAGATATCTTTAAAGTGAGAGAGATTGAGCGAGTGAGAGTTAGTGTGTGTGTGCGTATATGATGGGCCTACGTGTACGCCAAATTTGACGCACACAGCCCTCATGTGCGCAGAGATAGACGCACATAGTTGAGAAGAGAAGAGAAACTATCCCTAAAATAGTTTTAATTAGTTGTTTTTGTTATTTTTTTGCATTTTGGAGAGATGGAGAGAAAAGAGAGAGTGAGTGGGGAGTGGGTGGAGAGAGAGTGAGTGGGGAGTGGGTGGAGAGAAAAGAGAGAGTGAGAGAGGGAAAAGATTGATATATTTTTCAGAAGTTTTGTTTTAAGTACTATTTTAACTATGAAGGAGTGGAGGTAGGATAGTCAAAAGTGGAGAGAAGGTGGAGGAAAGATGGAGGAAACTTTACCCAGGTGGAGGAAAGTGGAGGCAATTTGTGGAGGAAAATATGGAGGAAAGATTAGAACCATTTGTAGAGAAAAATATGAAAAAATGTCAGGTTTTGATGTGAGACTATCTTACAAAACAACTATTTTAACTATCAAGGAAGGGAGGTAGGATAGTCAAAATTGGAGAGAAGGTGGAGGAAAGATGGAGGAAACTTTACCCAGGTGGAGGAAAGTGGAGGTAACATGTGGAGGGAGATATGGAGGAAAAGAAACCCAACATTATCCCTCTCCATCTCTCCCTAATAATAATAATAATAATAGTAATAATAATAATAATAATAATAACAATAATAATTTTCTTCCCCATAGCCTACAGTATTATAGATGGTTAGTGATTGTATGTAATTCAATATAGTTATCGTTTCCTCAAATATATAATTCATTTCTTGCTTGTTAAATTAAATGCATGTTATTATTATTATTATTATTATTACTACTATTACTACTATTACTATTATTATTCATTTATTTTTTTCAACTGTCTCTAAAATTATGTAATGGAAATAATAATGTTAATTCTTTGATATTTAATGCATGTTATTTGTCTAATTTTCTGTGTCTTGGTGTGAAAGTGTGTGCGTTTTGTGAGATATCTTTAATTTGAGCGGGAGTTGGGAGGTGCGGGTTGTGTGTGTGTGTGCGTAAATGTTTGGTCCATGTGCGTGGGGAGTTTCATGTGTGTGCGGTTCATGTGCGCGAAGTTATGCGTACATGAACTTGATGGTGTGCGTGAAATGAAATAGTTCGGATCATTTATTTGTGTGTGAAAGTTTTGACATTTTTAGAGATATCTTTAATTAGAGAGAGAGTAGGAAGATGGGGATTGTGTGTGTGCGTGCGTGAATGATTCCTCTACATGTGCACCAAATTCCGCGCACACGGGATTTGCACACACACAGTTAGACGCACACAAGTTGAGGTAACCAGTTAAAAAAAATTCAGTTAGGAGCATTTTTTGAGTGTGAAAGTTTTAACATTTTTAGAGATATCTTTAATTAGAGCAAGAGTAGAAAGACGGGGATAGTGCGTGTACGTGCGTGAATGCCTCCTCTACATGTGCACCAAATTCCGCGCACACGGGATTTACGCACACAGAGCTACGCGCACACAAGTTTAGGTAACCAGTTAAAAAAAATTCAGTTAGGATCATTTTTTGTGTGTGAAAGTTTTGACATTTTTAGAGATATCTTTAATTCGAGAGAGAGTAGAAAGACGGGGATAGTGCGTGTACATGCGTGAATGCCTCCTCTACATGTGCACCGAATTCCGCGCACACGGGATTTACGCACACGGAGTTACACGCACACAAACTTGCAGCTCTCGGCCACGGTGGGGACTCGCCAGAAACCACTAAACGCCACACTATGTCCCACCCACCACCACATATCCCTGGACTGGACCCCACTGCTACTGCTGCTCCGACCACCACCACCACCACCTCCCCTCCTAACTCTACTGGTACGGCAGAAAAGGTAAGAAAGAGAGAGAGAGTGGGTTTTTTGTACCTTTCTTCATTTTTATTCTGTGGTTTTTTTTGTGTTTTTGTTCATTTTTTTGGTGGGGGGGGTTTGTGGGTGTTGGACTGTCTTACACAATGACTATTTTGACTATGATAGGATGGTGGTGGGATGGTCAAAATTGGAGAGAAGGTGGAGGAAAGATGGAGGAAACTTTATGTGGAGCGAGAAATGTGGAGGTAACTTGTGGAGGGAGATATGGAGGAAAAAGTACAAACATTCGGAGGTAAAAATGAAAAAATTGTCAGGTTTTGATGTCAGACTATCTTACAAAACAACTATTTTAACCATGAAGGAAGCGAGATAGGAAACCCAAAATTGGAGAGAAGGTGGAGGAAAGATGGAGGAAACTTCATGTAGGAGGAAAAAAGTGGAGGTAAAAAATGGAGGGAGATATGGAGGAAAAAGTACGAACATTCAGAGGTGAAAATGAAAAAATTGTCAGGTTTTGATGTTAGACTATCTTACAAAACGACTATTTTAACTATGAAGGAAGTGAGGTAGGATAGTCAAAATTGGAGAGAAGGTGGAGGAAAGATGGAGGAAACTTCACATAGGAGGAGAATAGTGGAGGTAAAAAATGGAGGGAGATATGGAGGAAAAAGTACGAACATTCGGAGGTAAAAATTAGAAAAAATGTCAGGTTTTGATGTCAAACTATCTTACAAAACGACTATTTTAACCATGAAGGAAGGGAGATAGGAAACCCAAAATTGGAGAGAAGGTGGAGGAAAGATGGAGGAAACTTCACATAGGAGGAAAATAGTGGAGGAAAAAAATGGAGGGAGATATGGAGGAAAAAGTACGAACATTCAGAGGTAAAAATGAAAAAAATGTCAGGTTTTGGTATCAGACTATCTTACAAAACGACTATTTTAACTATGAAGGAAATGAGATAGGAAACCCAAATTGGAGAGAAGGTGGAGGAAAGATGGAGGAAACTTCACGTAGGAGGAAAATAGTGGAGGTAAAAAATGGAGGGAGATATGGAGGAAAAAGTACAAACATTCGGAGGTGAAAATCAAAAAAAATGTCAGGTTTTGATGTCATACTATCTTACAAAACGACTATTTTATCCATGAAGGAAGTGAGATAGGATAGTCAAAATTGGAGAGAAGGTGGAGGAAAGATGGAGGAAACTTCATGTAGGAGGAAAATAGTGGAGGTAAAAAATGGAGGGAGATATGGAGGAAAAAGTACAAACATTCAGAGGTGAAAATCAGAAAAAATATCAGGTTTTGGTATCAGACTATCCTACAAAACGACTATTTTAACTATGAAGGAAGGGAGATAGGAAACCCAAAATTGGAGAGAAGGTGGAGGAAAGATGGAGGAAACTTCACGTAGGAGGAAAATAGTGGAGGTAAAAAATGGAGGGAGATATGGAGGAAAAAGTACAAACATTCAGAGGTGAAAATCAGAAAAAATATCAGGTTTTGGTATCAGACTATCCTACAAAACGACTATTTTAACTATGAAGGAAGGGAGATAGGAAACCCAAAATTGGAGAGAAGGTGGAGGAAAGATGGAGGAAACTTCATGTGGAGGGAGAAATGTGGAGGAAAATAGTGGAGGGAAAAAACGGAGGGAGATATGGAGGAAAAAGTACAAACATTCGGAGGTGAAAATGAAAAAAATTGTCAGGTTTTGATGTCAGACTATCTTACAAAACGACTATTTTAACCATGAAGGAAGTGAGATAGGAAACCCAAAATTGGAGAGAAGGTGGAGGAAAGATGGAGGAAACTTCACGTAGGAGGAAAATAGTGGAGGGAAAAAACGGAGGGAGATATGGAGGAAAAAGTACAAACATTCGGAGGTGAAAATGAAAAAAATTGTCAGGTTTTGATGTCAGACTATCTTACAAAACGACTATTTTAACCATGAAGGAAGTGAGATAGGAAACCCAAAATTGGAGAGAAGGTGGAGGAAAGATGGAGGAAACTTTATGTGGAGCGAGAAATGTGGAGGTAAAAAATGGAGGGAGATATGGAGGAAAAAGTACGAACATTCGGAGGTGAAAATGAAAAAAATTGTTAGGTTAGGTTAGGAAAAATTGAGAGGTAACCCCATTTCTCTCACAGAGGCGACGCGGAAGTAATCTGTCTTCCCATTCCTCCGACTCCTCCATTGAAGGAAACTTTGTGGCTCCGGAACGTGGCAAGGTGAGAGAAAAGAGAGAGGGAGTGGAGAGAAAAGAGAGAGGGAGTGGGGAGTGGGTAGGTGTCCGATCGGGGAGAAAAAAACATCGGGAGAAAGAGAATTGGGGGAGAAATCATGTAGGGACACTGGGAGGGAGAGAAAGTGAGAGGGAGAGGTGGAGAGAAAAGAGAGAGGGAGTGGAGAGAAAAGAGAGAGGGAGTGGGGAGGGGGTAGGTGTCCGATCGGGGAGAAAAAAACATGGGGAGAGAGAGAATTTTAGGAGAAATCATGTAGGGATGCTGGGAGGGAGAGAAAGTGAGAGGGAGAGGTGGAGAGAAAAGAGAGAGGGAGTGGAGAGAAAAGAGAGAGTGAGTGGGGAGGAGGTAGGTGACAGATTGGAGAGAAAAACACATTAGGAGAGAGAGAGAGAGAATGAAAAATTAAGAGTGTTTTAGAGGAATATAAGAGTTTTTGAGTGAATATTTAGACTTTTTAAGAGTGTTTTTCTACTTTTTTAACAATTTTAAGCATTTTTTTAGGATTTTTAGCAATTTTAACAGAATTTTGGGATATTTTAGGATTTTTTAAGTGTGTTTTAATGAATGTTGTAAATTTAAAAGTGTTTTTTTGTTATATTAAATTCAAAAAGGAATATTATGGGTGTTTTTTTGATTTTATGAGAGTTTATTAATAGTATTCTTTCATTGGACTTTGAATAGCGATAGTAGTTATAATAGTAGTAGTAGTGATAGTAGGTTAGGTTAGGTAGTAATAGTAGTGGATTTAAATAGAGTTTAATAGTATTCTTTCATTGTACCTTAAATAGCGATAGTAGTGATGATAGTAGGTTAGGTTAGATAGTAATAGTAATAGTGGTATAGTCATTGTAGATAGTAATAGTGATAGTGATAGTGAAATAAACAAGAATTCTGGTTATTAACATCTATTTTTTTCTTTTCTCTCTCTTTCTCTCTCTCTTTTTTCTTTAATTTTTGTATTTTTCTTGTTTTTTTCTTATTTTCTTTGTTTTTCTGCTGATTTTTATGCATTTATTTGTTTTTTTCTCCTTTCTTTTTTTCTTCTCTCTTTTTCTCTTTCTTTTTCTCTCTCTTTCTTTTATTTCTTCCTATTTTTTCTTATTTTTCTTTCTTTTTTCTTCTAATTTCTTTGTTTTTCTTCTAATTTCTCATATTTTCTTCTCATTTTTGTTCATTTATTCATTTATTTATTCACTTACTTATTTATTTATTCATTTATTTATTTATTTATTTTATTTCCCACCTTTCCTTCCTTCTCCTCGTCCCCGCCGCCGCCGCCGCAACAGAAGCCAGTAGGAGGGGTGGCTGTGGTTCCGGTGGCAGATCTCGTAGAGGCAACAAGGAAGAGAGCAGCGCAGATGGCCAAGGCACAGGTGAGGTGAAATAAGTCGCGTTTTTTGGGTGTTTCGGGAGTGTTGTTGTTGGATTTCTATATATGGTCGGATAGAGAATTTATTTGCGGTTCTTTTGGTGTATTGACTTTTTGTTTTTGTGTTTTGTTAATGGTTGTATTAGCAAAAATGTGAAGGTATCTGACATTTTTTTGGCAAGGTTTGGTATGATATAATCTTACTTTTTTGCATTTTTTGGGGTGTTTTAGGAAAGTTATGTTGGATTTCTATATATGGTCGGATAGAGAATTTATTTGCGGTTCTTTTGGTGTATTGACTTTTTGTTTTTTGTGTTTTGTTAATGGTTGTATTAGCAAAACTGTGAAGGGATATAGGTGTGTTCTTGTCGGGGTTCAGTGTGATAGTCCCTCTTTTTTTGCATTTTTAGGGGTGTTTCAGCAAAATTGCATTGGGTTTCCTTATATGGTTGGATAGAGAATTTATTTGCGGTTCTTTTGGTGTATTGACTTTTTGTTTTTGTGTTTTATTAATGGTTGCATTAGCAAAAATGTGAAGGTATCTGACGTTCTTTTTTTCAAGGTTCGGCATGGTAGAGTCACTTTTTTGCATTTTTTTGGGTGTTTCAGGAAAGTTATGTTGGATTTCTTGATATGGTTAGATAGATAATTTATTTGCGGTTCTTTTGGTATATTCTTTTTTTATTTTTGTGTATTATTAATGGTTGTATTAGCAAAAATGTGAAGGTATATAGGTGTGTTCTTGTCGGGGTTTCAGTGTGATAGTCTCAACAAAACTGTATAGGATTTCTTTATATGTTTAGATAGACAACTTATTTTGCTGTTAATTTTGATGTTTTTATTTTTTGTTTTTGTGTTTTATTAGGTAAAAGTTAAGGTTAGATTAGGTTACATTAAGAAAATATGATTAAAAAAATGCATGTTATCATTATTATTATTATTTTTATTATCATTATTATTATTATTGCCTGATTACAGTATTGATGTTTGCAGTTACTTATATGTGTGTGTGTGTGTGTGTGTGTGTGTGTATGAGTGACTTACATATACAAGATAAACAGAAGAAAAATAATAATAATAATAACACAATATACCACAAAACATTCCTGAAAGACTCCCCAAAAAATATTATTCAAATTGTGATGCAACCTGAAAACCCTAAAAATGCTGAAAAATCATTAAAAATATATTGAAAAATTTCCCAAAAAACTTCAAAAAGCTAAAAATACTTCAAAACTATAAAGAAAAGCTAAAAACATTCTTCTCAAAGCTAAAATATCATTAGAATCCTTAAAATATCTTTAAAAATCCCCTAAAAACTCTTAAAAATCATTAGAACCTTAAATTATCCATAAAAACTCGGAAAAATTTTTAAATATCCTTAAAAATTTCAAAAGCCCTTAAAAATCCCTTAAAAAAACAACAGAAAACCTTAAAAAATCATTAGAATCTTAAATTATCCACAAAAACTCGAAAAAAACTCAAAACATTGTTAAAAAATCCCCCAAAACTAAAAAAAAAACCTTAAAAACCAAAATATCCTTAAAAATATCAAAAACTTCAAAAAAAACCTATAAATCATTCGCAAAAACCTTGAAGAAACTTAAATCATCCTAAAAAAAATCTCTAAAAATACAAAAAAATAAAAAAAACTCTTAAAACCCCAAAATAACCCTAAAAAACCCTAAAAACCACCCCAAAAACCCACATTTCTTCCAGCCCAGCATTGAGACTACCCCTCCTTCTACCCCACCACCGGGTTACCATGGAAACGACACCACCACCACCACCACCACCACCCCTCACAGCGACACAGTAGAAAATCCCCCTGAAAACGCCCCAAAATCACCCTTAACTAGGCAGTACAGTTACGAGGCAGAAGTAGGCCTAGGGAAGAGAGAATTTGACCCCAAAGTAACCGGGTTTTCCTACAGCTCGGGGGGAAACAAGGGAAACGAGGGGGAGGGTCGTTTGGGGCCTATGGGGAAACAGCGGCTGACTGCACAAGCCTTTAATTACACCCCAGGACAAAAATTTGACGGAAATGACCCACAGAACGGGAAAAATGAGGGAAACTTATCGGCCAATCAGAAAACGGGGAAAGGAAATTTTGAATCACCCACTAATGAAAAGACAGGAAAATTTGAACCTACCAATGAAAAAGCAGGAAAATTTGAACCTACCAATGAAAAAGCAGGGAAATTTGAACTAGCCAATGAGGAGGGGGCAGGGAAATTCGACTCGGGGGAAAGAGGAATGTTAAGAATGAACCCGGATTTCCGCGAGATGAGTCCCGACCACTCTGAGCTCAAACGCAGCCCAGAAATAGAAGACTTAACGGCAAAACAAGAAACCCCCAAAAAAACCGGGAAAAAATCAAAATTCAAAGGACTCAAGGGAAACATCGAAAAAGACACAAATAAGGAAGGAAAACACGAAAACAAGCAGGAAAACAAGAAGAAGAAGGAGGAAAAGCCCTTAAAATCGCGTTTTGGGATATTTGCGAGGCGTAAGAAGATGGAGATTCCCGCGAAACAGAGCGAGAGCAGCGACACCAGCGATTCCAGCGACACCGACCTCAACACCACCAACGACAGCGAAGGGGGCGAAATTCTGGCCAATCAGAGCGCAGCAAACGCCATCCCAGAATGCAACGCAGGACCAAACGTTGACGAAAATGATGAAAAATATGAAAAACGCGAGAATTTACCGGCGGAAAGTGGAATTATTGGGGATTCTGAGGCGGCCAATCACGGAGAAGGTTCGGGAAGGTCGGGCGAGGTCAGGTCAGGGCAGATTGTGAGGTCGGTGGTGGTGAAGGACGGTGAGAGATTTGAAACGGAGGAGACGCGCGGTGATGATGATGTTATCGCCGCCGCCGCCGCCGCCGCTGCCGCTGTTGTCCAGGTTGATGTTGTGGTTTACTCTCTCTCTCTC
>JAHFWG010000650.1:4141-18838 GCA_020233015.1 Callinectes sapidus | reverse complement strand
GTTTGTTTTTGGGGTTTTTTTTAAGGTTCGGGTTTTTCTGCGGTTTTGTCTTTTGGTGTGAAGTTTCCTCTATGTTTCCTCTACTTTGTCTCCAATTTTTGGTTTCCTGCATCCCTTCCTTGATAGTTAAAATAGTAGTTTTGTAAGATAGTATAACCTGACATTTTTACATAAGACGCATAAGTAAGTTTTTTTTAGGGTGGTGTTTGTTTTTTGGGTTTTTTTTTAGGTTCGGGTTTTTTGCGGTTTTCTCTTTTGGTGTGAAGTTTCCTCTATGTTTCCTCTACCTTCTCTCCAATTTTCGGTTTCCTATCGTCTTTCCTTGATAGTTAAAATAGTAGTTTTGTAAGATAGTATCACTTCAAAAAACCTGACATTTTAACACAAGACACATAAGTAAGTTTTTTTGGGGGTGGTTTGTTTTTTGGTTTTTTTTTAAGGTTCGGGTTTTTGTGCGGTTTTTTCCTTTGGGGTTAAGTTTTCTCTATGTTTCCTCTACCTTCTCTCCAATTTTTACTATTCTACCTCCATTTCTTGATAGTTAAAATTGTGGTTTTCTAAGATAGTCTCACTTCTAAAACCTGACATTTTTACATAAGACGCATAAGTAAGTTTTTTGGGTGTTTGTTTTTTGGGTTTTTTTTTAGGTTCGGGTTTTTCTGTGGTTTTGTCGTTTGGTGTGATGTTTCCTCTATGTTTCTTCTACTTTCTCTCCAATTTTCGGTTTCCTACATCCCTTCCTTGATAGTTAAAATAGTAGTTTTGTAAGATAGTGTCTTAAAAAACCTCATTTCTACATAAGACGCATAAGTAAGTTTTTTTAAGGGTGGGTTTGTTTTTTTATTTTTTTGGGGTGTTTGGGTTTTTGTGGGGTATTTTCCTGTTATGTGAAGTTTCCTCTATGTTTCCTCTATTTTCTCTCCAATTTTTGGTTTCCTATCTCATTTCTATCATAGTTAAAATAGTCGTTATGTAAGATAGTGTCACTTCTAAAACCTGACATTTTTACACAAGACACATAAGTAAGTTTTTTGGTGTGTTTGTTTTTTTATTTTTTTTTAAGGTTCGGGTTTTTCTACACTTTCCTCTTTTGGTGTAAAGTTTCCTCTGTCTTTCCTCTACCTTCTCTCCAATTTTCGGTTTCCTACATCCCTTCCTTGATAGTTAAAATAGTAGTTTTGTAAGATAGTATAACCTGACATTTTTACACAAGACACATAAGTAAGTTTTTTTAGGTTTGTTTTTTTATTTTTTTTTGGTGTTTGGGTTTTTGTGGGGTTTTGTCTTTTGGTGTGAAGTTTCCTCTATGTTTCCTCTTCCTTCTCTCCAATTTTGGGTTTCCTATCTCATTTCTATCATAGTTAAAATAGTAGTTTTGTAAGATAGTATCACTTCAAAAAACCTGACATTTTAACACAAGACACATAAGTAAGTTTTTTTGGGGGTGGTTTGTTTTTTGGTTTTTTTTTAAGGTTCGGGTTTTTCTACACTTTCCTCTTTTGGTGTGATGTTTCCTCTATGTTTCCTCTACTTTGTCTCCAATTTTTGCTTCTCTACATCCTTTCCTTGATAGTTAAAATAGTAGTTTTGTAAGATAGTATCACTTCTAAAAACCTGACATTTTTACTCAACACGCATAAGTAAGGGTTTGTTTTGGGTTTTTTTTTTAAGGTTCGGGTTTTTCTGCGGTTTTGTCGTTTGGTGTGATGTTTCCTCTATGTTTCCTCTACTTTGTCTCCAATTTTTGGTTTCCTGCATCCCTTCCTTGATAGTTAAAATAGTAGTTTTGTAAGATAGTATAACCTGACATTTTTACATAAGACACATAAGTAAGTTTTTTAAGGGTGGGTTTGTTTTTTGGGTTTTTTTTAAGGTTTGGGTTTTTGTGGGGTATTTTCCTGTTATGTGAAGTTTCCTCTATGTTTCCTCTACCTTCTCTCCAATTTTGGGTTTCCTATCTCATTTCTGTCATAGTTAAAATAGTCGTTTTGTAAGATAGTATCACTTCAAAAAACCTGACATTTTAACATAAGACGCATAAGTAAGTTTTTTATAGGTTTGTTTTTTGGGTTTTTTTGGTGTTTGGGTTTTCGTGGGGTTTTGTAATTTGGTGTGATGTTTCCTCTATGTTTCCTCTACCTTCTCTCCAATTTTGGGTTTCCTACATCCCTTCCTTGATAGTTAAAATAGTAGTTTTGTAAGATAGTATAACCTGACATTTTTACATAAGACACATAAGTAAGTTTTTTTAAGGGTGGTGTTTGTTTTTGGGGTTTTTTTTTAAGGTTCGGGTTTTTCTGCGGTTTTCTCTTTTGGTGTGAAGTTTCCTCCATGTTTCCTCTACTTTCTCTCAAATTTTCGCTTCTCTACATCCTTTCCTTGATAGTTAAAATAGTAGTTTTGTAAGATAGTGTCACTTCAAAAAACCTGACATTTTAACACAAAATGCATAAGTAAGTTTTGGGGGTGTTTGTTTTTTTAGTTTTTTTTAAGGTTCGGGTTTTTGTGCGGTTTTTTCCTTTGGGGTTAAGTTTTCTCTATGTTTCCTCTACTTTCTCTCCAATTTTCGGTTTCCTACATCCCTTCCTTGATAGTTAAGATAGTAGTTTTGCAAGGTAGTATTACTTAAAAAAACCTGACATTTTTACTTTACATGCATAAGTAAGGGTTTGTTTTTAGGTTTTTTGTGGGGTTTGGGTTTTCCTCTGCTATTTTCCTTGTATGTGAAGTTTCCTCTGTCTTTTCTCCACCTTCTCTCCAATTTTCGGTTTCCTACATCCCTTCCTTGATAGTTAAAATAGTAGTTTTGTAAGATAGTATCACTTCAAAAACCTGACATTTTTTCACAAGATGCATAAGTAAGTTTTTTGGGGGGTGTTTGTTTTTTTATTTTTTTTTTAGGTTCGGGTTTTTTTGGGGTTTTGTCGTTTGGTGTGAAGTTTCGTCTGTTTTCTTTACTTTCTCTCCAATTTTCGGTTTCCTGCATCCCTTCCTTGATAGTTAAAATAGTACTTTTGTAAGATAGTATCACTTCAAAAAACCTGACATTTTTACTCAACATGCATAAGTAAGGGTTTGTTTTTTGGGTTTTTTGTGGGGTTTGGGTTTTCCTATGCTATTTTCCTTGTATGTGAAGTTTCCTCTGTCTTTCCTCCACCTTCTCTCCAATTTTCGGTTTCCTGCATCCCTTCCTTGATAGTTAAAATAGTACTTTTCTAAGATAGTCTGACACCAAAACCTGACAATTTTTCACATTTTTACCTCCAAATGTTTGTACTTTTTCCTCCACATCTCCCTCCACATATCCCCTCCACATTCCTCCACCCCCATGAACCTTCCTCCACCTTCCCTCCACTTTTGACCGCCCTCCTACCACCATTTCTACCATTCCAGGGGCCAGACTCCAGCTGAGGCAGAGCTGCACTACCTGGAAAATGCCAAGAAATTAGCAATGTATGGTGTTGATCTTCACCCGGCCAAGGACTCAGAGGGTGTTGACATTATGCTGGGTGTGTGCGCGTCAGGCCTGCTGGTCTACAGGGACAAGTACGTACATGAGTGCAGCTGTGTGCGTGTTCTGTGTGCGTTAATGTTTGGGTTGATGTATGTGTGTGTGTGTGTGTTTCGTGTGTGTACTGTGGTTTCTTAACGCACACGATACCCATGTGCGTGAAATTTAATGTGTACATGGAACGATCATTTGCGCACATGACCATGCCTCTCTCTCTCTCCAACTCTCTCTCATATCAAAGATATCTCTAATTTTCTCACAACTTCCAAACTCAAACAATAGTCCGAAACCCGAATTTTTTGTGTGTACCAACAAGTTTGTGTGCGTATAACTTTGCGCACACATTACCTAAGTACGCAAAACTTGGTGTACACATAGAAAAACTATCCCCACACACACACACACAACCCACACCTCTCTACCCCCCACCAAATTAAAGCTAGCTCACTTTTTGTCACAACTTTTAAACATAGAAATCCATTTTTTTCATTGTGTCACCTAACTATATGTGCATATATCTTCGCGCACACAACAGTTATGTACACGAAACTTACCGTACACATAGACCAAACATCCCCGCACACACACACACAACCCACACCGTCCTACCCCCCACCAAATTAAAGCTAGCTCACTTTTTGTCACAACTTTTAAACATAGAAATCCATTTTTCTCATTCACTCACCTCACTTTATGTGCGTATATCTTCGCGCACACAACAGTTATGTACACGAAACTTACCGTACACATAGACCAAACATCCCCACACACACACACACAACCCACACCATCCTACCCCCCACCAAATTAAAGCTAGCTCACTTTTTCTGCAGACTTCGCATCAACCGTTTTGCGTGGCCCAAGATTCTGAAGATATCTTACAAGCGGTCTAATTTCTACATCAAGATACGGCCGGGAGAATTTGAGACTTTTGAGAGCACTGTGGGGTTCAAACTGACCAATCACAGGGCAGCTAAGAGACTGTGGAAGGTCTGCGTCGAGCATCACACGTTCTTCAGGTGATTTTTGCGGGTTAACTTCGGATTAGGGGTAGTTTAAGGTTTTTTATTTATTTATTTATTTATTGTTTTTTTCAGGTTTAAATTAGATTGGGGTGTTTCTTAAGGAATTTTTTAAGGGTTTTTTGCTTTTTTTCAGGTGATTTTTGCGGGTTAACTTCGGATTAGGGGTAGTTTAAGGTTTTTTTATTTATTTATTTATTTATTTATTGTTTTTTTCAGGTTTTAATTAGATTGAGGTGTTTTTAAGGAATTTTTAAGGGTTTTTTTTTGCTTTTTTTCAGGTGATTTTGGGGTTTTAACTTCGGATTAGGGGTAGTTTAAGGTTTTTTTATTTATTTATTTATTTATTGTTTTTTTCAGGTTTTAATTAGATTGGGGTGTTTTTTAAGGAATTTTTAAGGGTTTTTTGCTTTTTTTCAGGTGATTTTTGTGGGTTAACTTCGGATTAGGGGTAGTTTAAGGTTTTTTATTTATTTATTTATTTATTGTTTTTTTCAGGTTTAAATTAGATTGGGGTGTTTTTTAAGGGTTTTTAAGAGTTTTTAAGGGTTTTTTGCTTTTGTTAGGGTCAGATTAGGGTTAGATCAGATTAGGTTAGGTTAGTTTAAGGGTTTTTTGTTTATTTTTCAGGATTATATTAGATTAGGGTGTTTTTTAAGTGTTTTTGAGGTGTTTTCTCTGTTTTAGGTTAGGATTATTGTCATTATTTCTTTTATGGATTATTTTTAAGGATTATACTAGGTTAGGGTGTTTTTTAAGGAATATCCGAACAAAAGTAAAAATTGTGGATAAACTATGGGTGCGATTAAGTGTGTCAGGGCTCGGCAGGGTGCGAGAAGTGTGTGTCTTGGGGTACGTTAAGTTTCGTTAGGTTAGGATGTGTTTTAGGGTATTTTTTGAGCATTACTGTATAAAATAACGCTATTTTTTCATGATTTTTTAGATTGGGGTGTTTTTTAAGGGTTTTCAGGGTTTTTTGCTTTTTTTAGGGTCAGATTAGGGTTAGATCAGATTAGGTTAGGTTAGTTTTAGGGGTTTTTGTTTATTTTTCAGGATTATATTAGATTAGGGTGTTTTTTCATGTTTTCAATGTTTTTCTAATGTTTTTTTCCATTTTTCCAGGTTTTCAATGTCTTTATCAATCTTTTTCAATATTTTCAATGTTTTTCAATGATTTTCATGTTTTTTAATGTTTTTCAATCTTTTTCTTTATTTTTCCATGTTTTTCTAATATTTTTCATGTTTTTAATGTCTTTTTCAATATTTATCTGTTTTTTTAATGTTTTTTTAATCTTTTTCAATATTTATCTGTTTTTTTCAATGATTTTCCATGTTTTCAATATTTTTCCATGTTTTTTATTGTTTTTCATTATTTTTCCATGTTTTTTAATGATTTTTCCAGGTTTTTTCAATCTTTCAATATTTTTCTATGATTTTCCATGTTTTTTCCATGTTTTTCAATATTTTCCAAGTTTTTTTATGTTTTTCTATCGTTTTTTAATGTTTTTTTTCATTTTTTGGTGTTATTTTATTGATTTTTCCTGTTTTCCAATACTTTTTCATGTTTTTTTAAGGTTTCTCCATGTTTTTCAATATTTTCCATGTCTTTTTAATGTTTTTCCATCTTTTTTTCATTTTTTGGTGTTTTTTTAATGATTTTCCATTTTTTACAATATTTTTCCATGTTTTTTAATGTTTTCTTCATCATTTTTCAATTATTTTTAAGTTTTTTTTAATGTATTTTCTTGGCCGTTTCAGGCTGATGACTCCCGAGCCTCCCCAGCGACAAGGACTGTGGCCAAGACTGGGTTCAAAGTTCAGATATTCAGGGAGAACACAATATCAGAGCAGGTGAGGCAGGTGTTCAGTGACTATTTTGACTATGATAGGATGGAGATAGAATAGTCAAAAGTGGAGGGAAGGTGGAGGAAAGATGGAGGAAAGTGGAGGAAACATGTGGAGGGAGATATGGAGGAAAAGGTATAAACATTCAGAGGTAAAAATGAGAAAAATTGTCAGGTTTTGGTGTGAGAGTATCTTACAAATTGACTATTTTAACTATCAAGGAAGGGAGATAGGATGGTCAAAAGTGGAGAGAAGGTGGAGGAAAGATGGAGGAAACTTCACCTAGATGGAAAAAAGTGGAGGCAACATGTGGAGGGAAATATGGATGAAAAACTACAAACATTCCGAGATAAAAAGATACAAAAATAACAAGATATCCACATCAAAATATCTTACAAAACCACAATTTCAACCAAGACAGAACAACACCAGGACACCCAAAAGTGGAGGGAAGGTGGAGGAAAGACCCACAAACACACACACCGGAGGGAAACCACAGCGGAGGGAAATGGAGGGAAAAACGGAGCGAAAACTAACGATAATTAATTTTTTTCAGAATGGCCGCCAACTTGAGCGACCGTAACAATCCGGGCTTTGAGAGGTCATTGAGTCGCAGGAAACTGTCGTCGCGCTCTATGGACGGTAAATAATCCCAAAATGCCCCAAAAATGCCCTTAAATGCCCCAAAAAATGCCCCAAAAATGCCCCTAAATGCCCCAAAAAATGCCTCAAAAATGCCCCCCTAAATGCCCCAAAAATGCCCCAAAATGCCCCTAAAGTAATGATTAATTGAGGGTTTTTGTTGATTTTGGCGGGTGAAAGTTTTGACATTTTTAGAGATATCTTTAAAGTGAGAGTGAGTGAGCGAGTGAGAGTTTGTGTGTGTGTGCGTATATGATGGGGCTACATGTACGCCAAATTTGACGCACACAGCCCTCATGTGCGCAGAGATAGACGCACATAAGCACAGACGCACATAGTTGAAAAGAGAGAAGAGAAACTACCCTTAACATATTCTTAATTAGTTGTTTTTGTTATTTTTTTGCATTTTGGAGAGATGGAGAGAAAAGAGAGAGTGAGTGGGGAGTGGGTGGAGAGAAACTGAGAGGGAGAGGTGGAGAGAAAAGAGAGAGTGAGAGAGAAAAAAGATTGATGTTTTTTTTCAGAAGTTTTGTTTAAAGTACTATTTTAACTATGAAGGAGTGGAGGTAGGATAGTCAAAAGTGGAGAGAAGGTGGAGGAAAGATGGAGGAAACTTTGCCTAGGTGGAGGAAAGTGGAGGAAAAAATGGAGGGAGATATGGAGGAAAGAAGAGAGACATGCGGAGAGAAAAATTTTAGGTTTTGATGTCAGACTATCTTACAAAACAACTATTTTAACTATGAAGGAGTGGAGGTAGGATAGTCAAAATTGGAGAGAAGGTGGAGGAAAGATGGAGGAAACTTTACCCAGGTGGAAGAAAGTGGAGGTAACTTGTGGAGGAAAATATGGAGGAAAGATTAGAACCATTTGTAGAGAAAAATATGAAAAAATGTCAAGTTTTGATGTCAGACTATCTCACAAAACAACTATTTTAACTATGAAGGAGTGGAGATAGGATAGTCAAAAGTGGAGAGAAGGTGGAGGAAAGATGGAGGAAACTTTACCTAAGTGGAGGAAAGTGGAGGTAACATGTGGAGGGAGATATGGAGGAAAGATGAGGAGCATATGTAGAGAAAAATATGAAAAAATGTCAGGTTTTGATGTGAGACTATCTTACAAAACAACTATTTTAACTATGAAGGAGTGGAGGGAGGATACTCAAAATTGGAGAGAAGGTGGAGGAAAGATGGAGGAAACTTTACCCAGGTGGAGGAAAGTGGAGGTAACATGTGGAGGGAGATATGGAGGAAAAGAAACCCAACATTATCCCTCTCCATCTCTCCCTAATAATAATAATAGTAATAATAATAATAATAATAATAATAGCAATAATAACAATAATAATTTTCTTCCCCATAGCCTACAGTATTATAGATGGTTAGTGATTGTATGTAATTCAATATAATTATCGTTTCCTCAAATATATAATTCATTTCTTGCTTGTTAAATTAAATGCATGTTATTATTATTATTATTATTATTACTATTACTACTATTACTATTATTCATTTATTTTTTTTAACTGTCTAAAATTATGTAATGGAAATAATAATGTTAATTCTTTGATATTTAATGCATGTTATTGTCTAATTTTCTGTGTCTTGTTGTGAAAGTGTGTGCGTTTTGTGAGATATCTTTAATTCAAGTGAGAGTTGGGAGGTGCGGGTTGTGTGTGCGTGTGCGTAAATGTTTGGTCTATGTGCGTGGGGAGTTTCGTGTGTGTGCGGTTCATGTGCGCGAAGTTATACGTACATGAACTTGATGGTGTGCGTGAAATGAAATAGTTCGGATCGTCTTTTTGTGTGTGAAAGTTTTGACATTTTTAGAGATATCTTTAATTAGAGAAAGAGTAGAAAGACGGGGATAGTGCGTGTGCGTGCGTGAATGCTTCCTCTACATGTGCACCAAATTCCGCGCACACGGGATTTACGCACACAGAGTTACACGCACACAAGTTCAGGTGACCAGTTAAAAAAAATTCAGTTAGGAGCATTTTTTGAGTGTGAAAGTTTGAACATTTTTAGAGATATCTTTAATTAGAGAGAGAGTAGAAAGACGGGGATAGTGCATGTACGTGCGTGAATGCTTCCTCTACATGTGCACCAAATTCCGCGCACACGGGATTTACGCACACGGAGTTACACGCACACAAACTTGCAGCTCTCGGCCACGGTGGGGACTCGCCGGAAACCACTAAACGCCACACTATGTCTCACCCACCACCACATATTCCTGGACTGGACCCCACTGCTACTGCTGCTCCGACCACCACCACCACCACCTCCCCTCCTAACTCTACTGGTACGGCAGAAAAGGTAAGAAAGAGAGAGAGAGTGTGGGTTTTTGTACCTTTCTTCGTTTTTATTCTGTGTTTTTTTTTTGTGTGTTTTTGTTCATTTTTTTGGTGGGTGTGTATTTTGGGGTGTGTTGGACTGTCTTATACGATGACTATTTTGACTATGATAGGATGGTGGTGGGATGGTCAAAATTGGAGAGAAGGTGGAGGAAAGATGGAGGAAACTTCATGTGGGAGGAGAATAGTGGAGGTAACATGTGGAGGGAGATATGGAGGAAAAAGTACAAACATTCGGAGGTGAAAATGAAAAAAATTGTCAGGTTTTGATGTCAGACTATCTTACAAAACGACTATTTTAACCATGAAGGAAGTGAGATAGGAAACCCAAAATTGGAGAGAAGGTGGAGGAAAGATGGAGGAAACTTTATGTGGAGCGAGAAATGTGGAGGTAAAAAATGGAGGGAGATATGGAGGAAAAAGTACGAACATTCGGAGGTGAAAATGAAAAAAATTGTTAGGTTAGGTTAGGAAAAATTGAGAGGTAACCCCATTTCTCTCACAGAGGCGACGCGGAAGTAATCTGTCTTCCCATTCCTCCGACTCCTCCATTGAAGGAAACTTTGTGGCTCCGGAACGTGGCAAGGTGAGAGAAAAGAGAGAGGGAGTGGGAGAGGTGGAGAGAAAAGAGAGAGCGAGTGGGGAGGAGGTAGGTGTCCGATCGGGGAGAAAAAAACATCGGGAGAGAGAGAATTGGGGGAGAAATCATGTAGGGACACTGGGAGGGAGAGAAAGTGAGAGGGAGAGGTGGAGAGAAAAGAGAGAGGGAGTGGAGAGAAAAGAGAGAGGGAGTGGGGAGGAGGTAGGTGTCCGATCGGGGAGAAAAAAACATCGGGAGAGAGAGAATTGGGAGAGAAATCATGTAGGGACACTGGCGGGGAGAGAAAGTGAGAGGGAGAGGTGGAGAGAAAAGAGAGAGGGAGTGGAGAGAAAAGAGAGAGTGAGTGGGGAGGAGGTAGGTGACAGATTGGAGAGAAAAACACATTAGGAGAGAGAGAATGAAAAATTAAGAGTGTTTTAGAGGAATATAAGAGTTTTTGAGTGAATATTTAGACTTTTAAGAGTGTTTTTCTAATTTTTAACTATTTTAAGCGTTTATTTAGGATTTTTATTAATTTTAAGAGATATTTTAGGATTTTTAAGAGTGTTTTTAATGAATGTTGTCAATTTAAAAGTGTTTTTTTGAGTTATATCAAATTCAAAAAGGAATATTATGGGTGTTTTTTTTTTTATTTTATGAGAGTTTATTAATAGTATTTTCATAGCGATAGTAGTGGTGATAGTAGTAGTGATAGTAGGTTAGGTTAGATAGTAATAGTAGTGGATTTAAAGAGAGTTTAATAGTATTCTTTCATTGTACCTTAAATAGCGATAGTAGTAGTGATAGTAGGTTAGGTTAGGTAGTAATAGTAGCGGTATAGTCATTGTAGATAGTAATAGTGATAGTGAAATAAACATGAATTCTGGTTATTAACTTTATTTTCTTTCTTTTCTCTCTCTCTCTTTCTTTCTTTAATTTTTGTATTTTTCTTGTTTTTTTCTTATTTTTCTTTGTTTTTATGCTAATTTTTATTGATTTATTTATTTTTTTCTCCTTTCTTTTTTTCTTCTTCTCTTTTTCTTTCTATTTCTCTCTCTTTCTTTTATTTATTCTGATTTTTATCTTATTTTTCTTGTTTTTCTTTCTTTTTTCTTCTAATTTCTTTGTTTTTCTTCTAATTTCTCATATTTTCTTCTCATTTTTACCTATTTATTCATTTATTTACTTATTTATTCATTTATTCATTTATTTATTTATTTATTTATTTATTTATTTATTTATTTATTTTATTTCCCACCTTCCTTCCTTCCTTCTCCTCGTCCCCGCCGCCGCCGCCGCAACAGAAGCCAGTGGGAGGGGTGGCTGTGGTTCCGGTGGCAGATTTGGTAGAGGCAACAAGGAAGAGAGCAGCGCAGATGGCCAAGGCACAGGTGAGGTGAAATAAGTTGCGTTTTTTGGGTGTTTCGGGAGTGTTATTGTTGGGTTTCTATATATGGTCGGATAGAGAATTTATTTGCGGTTCTTTTGGTGTATTGACTTTTTGTTTTTGTGTTTTGTTAATGGTTGTATTAGCAAAAATGTGAAGGTATCTGACATTTTTTTGGCAAGGTTTGGTATGATATAGTCTTACTTTTTTGCTTTTTTTAGGGTGTTTTAGGAAAGTTATGTTGGATTTCTATATATGGTCGGATAGAGAATTTATTTGCGGTTCTTTTGGTGTATTGACTTTTTGTTTTTGTGTTTTATTGATGGTTGTATTAGCAAAAATGTAAAGATATGCGACTTTTTTGGGGGCATGGTTCGG
Organism: Callinectes sapidus; assembly: GCA_020233015.1. Classification (NCBI taxonomy): domain Eukaryota; kingdom Metazoa; phylum Arthropoda; class Malacostraca; order Decapoda; family Portunidae; genus Callinectes; species Callinectes sapidus. The sequence continues at coordinate 7,120 of JAHFWG010000650.1, read as the reverse complement.
TATGGTATAATCTTACTTTTTTGCGTTTTTGGGTGTTTCGGGAGTGTTATTGTTGGATTTCTATATATGGTCGGATAGAGAATTTATCTGCGGTTCTTTTGGTGTATTCATTTTTTGTTTTTGTGTTTTGTTAATGGTTGTATTAGCAAAAATGTGAAGGGATATAGGTGTGTTCTTGTCGGGGTTCAGTGTGATAGTCCCTCTTTTTTTGCATTTTTAGGGGTGTTTCAGCAAAATTGCATTGGGTTTCCTTATATGGTTGGATAGAGAATTTATTTGGGGTTCTTTTGGTGTATTCACTTTTTGTTTTTGTGTTTTATTAATGGTTGTATTAGCAAAAATGTGAAGGTGTGTGACGTTCTTTTTTTTTCAAGGTTCGGCATGGTAGAGTCACCTTTTTGCTTTTTTTTTGGTGTTTCAGGAAAGTTATGTTGGATTTCCTTATATGGTTGGATAGAGAATTTATTTGGGGTTCTTTTGGTGTATTCACTTTTTATTTTTGTGTATTATTAATGGTTGTATTAGCAAAAATGTAAAGGGATATAGGTGTGTTCTTGTCGGGGTTTCAGTGTGATAGTCTTACCAAAACTGTATAGGATTTCTTTATATGTTTAGATAGACAACTTATTTTCCAGTTAATTTGGATGTTTTTATTTTTTGTTTTTGTGTTTTATTAGGTAAAAGTTAAGGTTAGATTAGGTTATGCTAGGAAAATATTAATTAAGAAATGCATGTTATCATTATTATTATTATTATTTTTATTATCATTATTATTATTTTTGCCTGATTACAGTATTGATGTTTGCAGTTACTTATATCTGTGTGTGTGTGTGTGTGTGTGTGTGTGTGTGTGTATGTATGAGTGACTTACATACACAAGATAAACAGAAGAAAAATAATAATAATAATAACACAATATACCACAAAACATTCCTGAAAGACTCCCCAAAAAATATTATTCAAATTGTGATGCAACCTGAAAACCCTAAAAATGCTGAAAAATCATTAAAAATATATTGAAAAATTTCCCAAAAAACTTCAAAAAGCTAAAAATACTGAAAAATATAGATAAAAGCTTAAAACATTCCCCTCAAAGCTAAAATATCGTTAAAATCCTTAAAATATCCATAAAAATGCCCAAAAAAATCATTAGAACCTTAAATTATCCATGAAAACTCAGAAAAACTTATAATATCCATAAAAAATTCATAAAAACTTAAAAAAACCCTTAAAAATGCTTAAAAACTTAAAAAGAAACGAAAAAATCATTAATACCTTAAACTATCCATGAAAACTTGAAAAAAAAACTTACAATATCCTGTAGAAAATCCCTAAAAACTCAAAAAATAAATAAAAATCGCCCAAAACCCTAAAAAAAACATTAGAACCTTAAATCATCCACACAAACTCAAAAAAAACATGAACCATCCTTAAAAAATCTAAAAATGCAAAAAAAAACTTCAAAAATTTCTCTAAAACCTCAAAAAATTAAAAAGAAACCCTAAAAAGAATCTAAAAAAACTTTAAAAACTAAAACACCCTTAAAAAATCCAAAAAACCCTAAAAAACCCTAAAAAACCACCCCAAAAACCCACATTTCTTCCAGCCCAGCATTGAGACTACCCCTCCTTCTACCCCACCACCGGGTTACCATGGAAACGACACCACCACCACCACCACCACCACCCCTCACAGCGACACAGTAGAAAATCCCCCTGAAAACGCCCCAAAATCACCCTTAACTAGGCAGTACAGTTACGAGGCAGAAGTAGGCCTAGGGAAGAGAGAATTTGACCCCAAAGTAACCGGGTTTTCCTACAGTTCGGGGGGAAACAAGGGAAACGAGGGGGAGGGTCGTTTGGGGCCTATGGGGAAACAGCGGCTGACTGCACAAGCCTTTAATTACACCCCAGGACAGAAATTTGAAGGAAACGACCCACAGAACGGGAAAAATGAGGGAAACTTAGCAGCCAATCAGAAAACGGGGAAAGGAAATTTTGAATCACCCACTAATGAAAAGACAGGAAAATTTGAACCTACCAATGAAAAAGCAGGAAAATTTGAACCTACCAATGAAAAAGCAGGGAAATTTGAACTAGCCAATGAGGAGGGGGCAGGGAAATTCGACTCGGGGGAAAGAGGAATGTTAAGAATGAACCCGGATTTCCGCGAGATGAGTCCCGACCACTCTGAGCTCAAACGCAGCCCAGAAATAGAAGACTTAACGGCAAAACAAGAAACCCCCAAAAAAACCGGGAAAAAATCAAAATTCAAAGGACTCAAGGGAAACATCGAAAAAGACACAAATAAGGAAGGAAAACACGAAAACAAGCAGGAAAACAAGAAGAAGAAGGAGGAAAAGCCCTTAAAATCACGCTTTGGAATATTTGCAAGGCGTAAGAAGATGGAGATTCCCGCGAAACAGAGCGAGAGCAGCGACACCAGCGATTCCAGCGACACCGACCTCAACACCACCAACGACAGCGAAGGCGGCGAAATTCTGGCCAATCAGAGCGCAGCTAACGCCATCCCAGAATGCAACGCAGGACCAAACGTTGACGAAAATGAGGAAAAATATGAAAAACGCGAGAATTTACCGACAGAAAGTGGAATTATTGGGGATTCTGAGGCGGCCAATCACGGAGAAGGTACAGGAAGGTCGGGCGAGGTCAGGTCAGGGCAGATTGTGAGGTCGGTGGTGGTGAAGGACGGTGAGAGATTTGAAACGGAGGAGACGCGCGGTGATGATGATGTTATCGCCGCCGCCGCCGCCGCCGCCGCTGCCGCTGTTGTCCAGGTTGATGTTGTGGTTTACTCTCTCTCTCTCTCTCTCTCTCTCTCTCTATTTCTCTCTCTCTCTCTCTCTCTGTTTTTTCTTTCATTTTTTCATATTTTTTGCTTTCTCTAATATATTTTTCTCTCATTTCGGTTTATTCTTTTCATTTTTTCATATATTTTTTGCTTTCTTTAATATATTTC
>JAHFWG010001179.1:21493-31815 GCA_020233015.1 Callinectes sapidus | reverse complement strand
CTCCCCGTCTGTCTGTTCCACCCACCCACCCATCCACCGCTTTCCATGGCTTGCAAACTATCTAGTACGTATGTCCTGCTGACACACGGAGGAGGAGATGGTGAAAGATATTCTTAATTAGCAAGTCAAGTGGCACTCCTTATACCTACGTACACACTGTGCACTGCAAATGTTGGATTAATGGTACCTACCTACGGTATGTTGCAGTATATCGGGAACCCATATATTATAGAAGAAACTGAGATGCGGTGTCGTGTACATAAGTACATTTCGGTAGAAAGAAAGTCTCTTCTTATCTTAGTAGTAGCTAGTACTCGTTACAGTGTTTGCTCGCATGACAACATACATCTATTGTATACATCAGAGGGTCGTCAGCTTGCCCACGCCTCTCGCTTTCCATCTTTTTGAAAAACCTTTGTTGCCTAAGCCTAAGCAAATCAGGGAGTGAGTGAGAGGGATATCCTGCCTCGGCACAACAGACGTCGTTGGGGGTTGATTTCCTTACTCCTAACTAAAAGTTGTTTAATGGCCCAATTATACAATTTTGTAACAGGTTTCAAATCAGCCCCCAACCACGACTCACAACCGTACAATAGCGCGGCGGACATACTAAGTGCAGCGTCAAACACACTATATTATACGTTTTACAATATAATATGGCACAGCATTGTTTTTCTTCATAAAAGATACAAATTTTATAACATGACTTAAGTAACTTGGTCTTTGCGTGCACCTTGATGGCGGAGGACACGGAGCCGTCAGTCACTGGTGCATGAAGGGCGACGACCCACCCCTGCAGGTACACACACACACACACACACACACACACACACACACATACTACGAGAAGCAATAATGATCTTCTATAACTAAGACGTCCGTCCACACGTCCTATATAGGCTAGCGGCTCCGCGTCTCCTTCCCTCCCCGCCGTTGATAACAAAAAATGTTGTCTTGGCTTCATTAATTGTTATCATACCATGCATGACTATTGCAAAAGGACTGTAAAAGTTTAAATTTGTTCATCATTTTCTCTCTGCTGGTGGTGGCTAAAAGCACAGTATCATCATCCATCCATCCATCAGTAGGTATATACAAGAATATGGAGCCAGCCAAGAAAGCCATCTGGTAAACACCTCTGTTTAAAGATCATTCTAATAATTAACTCATCCATAAAAATGCAAATAAAAAGCAAACATGAGGTGGGCGAGCCCCCCCTTGTCTCACTCAGAGTGCATGTGGAGGTTGTTAGAAGAACAGACTGCCGCCAATGACGGACTGTTGTGACACTCACTGTACAGTACATAGGCTACATACATACATACATTGCCACCACCAGCAGCAGCAGCAGCAGCAGGGCTGCAAGCATCTTCATGCCACACAACCTAGACGTTCTAATAATATGTTAAACAATATATCCCGAGGCACTAGCTAGGTCATACGCCTTGCTAACTAAAAGCGATAAAAGTTACAAACAACTTTAATTTTCTACGGCGGGCCAGTCAGTCAGTGAGAATGAATACGCAGCAGCAGCAGCAGCAGCAGCGACACAATAATGATGTGGTGTTCTATCTATCTATCTATAGGTACACCCACCACGGTGGTGGTGACGCTGTGAGCAGCTCCATCCATCCATCCATCCAGCAGTCTGTTCACGGAAAGGCCGTAGGAACCAGTGACTGCATGGTAGCTAAAGTCTGTCGGATAGTATCATGCATGTCATAATAATATAATTTTGCAATAGAATTCATTACACTTATATAATATGCCTCTGTAATTGTTAGGATCTAACTTGTTATAATATACCTTTTTTAAAGATCGTAACAACCTTAGCTGGTATCCATCCAGCAGGCTGCAGGATAGGCCTACACACACACCAGCAGCAGCAGCAGCAGCAGCAGCCATAAATAAATAAATACAGCTCAGCAGCTGAACAATGAATGTTGTCAGAGGTAATAATATTACAGCCAAGTGGGAGGAGGAGGAGGAGGAGGCAGCAGCAGCAGCAGCATGGTGAGGAGGGAGGAGGCCAGCAGCAGGGAGGGGTGAGTGACTGACACCATCTGCTGGCCCACACACAAGCTTTATCCACTTCCATCCTCCTAATTTGATCCTGGACGGACTTGTAGGAGCGAGATACTGTACGTAGTGTCATCTAAGACGGCGGGGATTGTTGTTACACAGGCGGCGGGGGTGGTGGGGTGGCGGGGGGACAGGCTCAGGCAGGATTCAACACGCGGCGGCGGTGGCGGCGCTCTACGTAAGTGCACTTTGAACTCCTCCTCGTCACTTGGGGGCGGCTTACGGCTTACGTACTACACTGTCTAACTAACGCGGCGTCAAGCTCTCCCTTCCTTCCTTCCAACTGATGATGGCCCTCCCTCCACACTCTGGCATCGTCAGTCACTATCATCCAGCAGCCTCTCCCAGTCCACCTCCCCAAAGGCACACCTGCACCCCCTTCCATCACCCCCACCCCGGCATTACAGCCACCACCCTGGCCCTGCTGCTGCTGCTGCTGCTGCTCCTCTCCCCCCCCCCACACACACACACATGTATAGAGACTCACTCGGATATAATATTTGCGACAGCAATACTTACTGATGTCATCATTTCCAGCAGGAATACATAGATAGATAGATACAGCTGGTAGGCTATCGATGAATTTCTTTTTGTCTATACTAGTAAAATTAATAGGCTTCTTTCTTTCTTTCTGTTTGCTGCATCCCTGCCATACATACAAAAGGTTTATAGTTAGTTTATAGTTATAGTGGTGGTGGTGGTGGTCCATATAGCGGGGTCTGTTACTTCTTTTGGTGGTGGTGGTGGTGGTGCGTCTCTCTCTCTCTCTCTCTCTCTCTCTCTCTCTCTCGTAGACGTTTGGCTAACTCTTGTCATCTTACAGGGGACTGGCAACTAGTGGGCTGTTTTTTGTTGATTTTGACCTGCCTTTCTCTCTCTCTCTCTCTCTCTCTCTCTCTCTCTCTCTCTCTCTCTCTCTCTCTCTCAGGGTTAAGTAAATGACTTGTTTTTTCTCTTTTCTTTATTAGTTAGGTTTGGTATATAACTTTTTTTGTGTGTGTTCTTCATTTATGTAATACAAAAATAACATGAGAAAATACAATGATTCTTTTCTTTATTACAGGGAAGAGGAAGAAGAGGAAGAGGAGGACAGAAGAAGAGAGAAGAGGAGGGAAGGAAGGAATAAGAAGAGGAAGAGGAGAGGAGAAAAAGAGAATATTCAAGAGTGTTTTTCCTTTTCTTTCTTGATTATAAGTTAGCTTTGGTATAAAATTGTTTATTTTTTGTATTCATTTATTGGATTATTACTTTTTTCTATTCATTCTATGTTTTATCATTACAGAGAGGAAGAAGAGGAGGAGGAGGGAAGGAAGAAGATGATGATGAAGAAGAAGATGAAGATGAAGATGAAGAAGAAGAAGAAGAAGAAGAAGAAGAAGAGGAAGGATGGATGAAGAGGAGAGGTGAGAAAGATATAATTTTTTAGTGTTTATAAGTTAGCTTTGGTATAGAATGGTTTGTTTTGTATTCATTTATTTAATTATCGTTTTTCTTATTTTTTTTCATTCATTCCATTGTTTTTCATTACAGGGAGGAAGAAGAAGAAGAAGAAGAGGGAAGAAAGAGGAAGAGGAGGAGGAGGAGGAAGAGGAAGAGAATTGAGAAAGAATATTCAAGATACAGCAACAATGAAAGTAAGTAAGTAAAACTATTATTATTATTATTATTATGAAAGGTTTATAGTACATACATACATACATACATACATACATACATAGATAAATGCATATATACATAATTATAATAGACTTTGAACATCCATCCATCCATACATACATAATATATACATAACCATAGACAGACTAAGACAGTGAAAGTGAGAATAAGATAGTGGAATTGACAAAGATAGATAGATAGATAGATAGAATACTTAATGTTGTACAAAAGTTAAGAGTTCAGAAATACCTTTGTGTGATAGTAATAGTAATAATAGTGAATGAATGAAGAATGGATGAATTATATATAACTCTCTCTCTCTCTCACCACAACTATTATTATTTTGTTTTAATTGTTTTGTTTTTCCATCGATGTTCCTGAGTCTCTCCACTACAAAGGAAGAAAGGAAGAAAAAAGGAAAAGATTAAGAAAAGGAGGAAGGAACGAGGAAGAATGAAGAGGAGGAAGAAGAGGATGGATGACCACTACTACTACTACTACTGCTACTACTACTACTACCCCCTTCACCCCCCCAGCACAGAAGATCTCAGGATTGGCTAATATTGGCTGGTTCAGAGATAAAGTTTGAAGTCCTAAAGGCTCCCTCACTATGCTTATTGTTTTTTTTTGTTTTTTTTTATAATTTTTTGGGGTGTGAATTTAGTAGTGGTCTTTCTCCGGAGACTCTTTGAGGTATAATTAAGATGTGAGTAGTAGTAGTAGTATTTGTCTGTGTGGAGAGAAATAAATAAAAGTAGTAGAATTAATTCCTCTGTGTTTATTGTGACCCTTTTCAAATTTTTTCTCCCTTTAAATCTAGCTAGCCACCTCTAACTCCCAGCCAGCCAGCTCTATCTATCCTTCTTCTACTTCTACTCCCTTACTCCCTTACCTACCACCCCCACCACCCAATCAGTCTATCTATGTATGGTGGTGGTGCATTCAACACAGTACGGCCATACTACTAATAATTTCTCTCTCTTTTTTTTCTTTTCATTATTTGAGTGTTGTGATGTAGAGATGTGGTGAAGAAGAAGAATGGTGGTGGTGGTGGTGGTGGTCAGTATTTAGACACAACACTTTGCTCTCTCTCTCTCTCTCTCACCACTCACTCTTTTCCTTCCTTCAACACTTTTCAAGGGTGATTTCTTCTCTCTCTCTCTCTCTCTCTCTCTCTCTCTCTCTCTCTCTCTCTCTCTCTCTCTCTCTCTCTCTCTCTCTCTCTCCATGGACTGACTGCCAAAGGAAGGACAACAATAATAACATTCTGTCTGTCTGTCTGTCAGAAGAAAAATGCTGTAATACAACACAACAACTCTAATAATAGCAAGCAAATGGTGTTGTGTATGTCAACACAATCAATCTACTTGAACAATAAAACATTAAAGTTGATTGATGGATTGTGTTGACATACACAACACACCTATTTGCTGTTATTATTATAGTTGTTGTGTTGTATTGCAGCATTTTTCTTCTTCTTCTTCTGACACACAGACAGACAGTATGTTCTTATTGTTGTCCTTCCTTTGGCAGTCAGTCCATGGAGAGAGAGAGAGAGAGAGAGAGAGAGAGAGAGAGAGAGAGAGAGAGAGAGAGAGAGAGAGAAGAAAATACCCTTGAAAAGTGTTGAAGGAAGGAAAATAGTGAGTGGTGAGAGAGAGAGAGAGCAAAGTGTTGTGTCTAAATACTGACCACCACCACCACCACCATTCTTCTTCTTCACCACATCTCTACATCACAACACTCTAATAATGAAAAGAAAAAGAGAGAGAGAAATGATTAGTAGTATGGCCGTACTCAGTACTGTGTTGAAGTGCACCACCACCACCACCACCACCACCAGGCACTGGCAGTCTATCTATCGATAGATGGCACTGACATGGTGGGTGGCTCAGTGTCTTCTCCTTCCTGGGAATGCCGAGCTGGATGGCCACGTCCTCCCTGCCCCACCGCTGCTGCTGCTGCTGCTGCTGCTGCTGCTGCCGTCAACTCCTGAACGAGGAGGTTGGCATCAACAAAACTGTCCAGAATGATGCCATACATAGCCTGCCTCACACACACACACACACACACACACACACACACACACACACACACAACACACACACACACACACACACAATGGGTACAAGATAGATAATGATGCCCTGCCCACAACACTCTCTCTGGGGAGAGAGCGAGGGGTGAACGGCGGCCATTTTGAGGGGCAAGGAAGGGAGGGGGGAGGGTAAAAATTGGTGGGCAGGTGGAGGGAAGATGGAAGAAGGTTCATGGGGGTGGAGGAATGTGGAGGGGATATGTGGAGGGAGATATGGAGGAAAATGTGGAGGGGTGTGGAGGAAAAATTTTTGGTTTTGGTGCCAGACTATTTTACGAAAGTACTATTTTGACTATCACGGAAGGAGGGAATTTAAGTCAAAAGTGGAGAGAAGGTGGAGGAAAGATGGAGGAAGGTTTATGGGGGTGGGGGTTAGTGGAGGGAGTATGTGGAGGGAGATGTGGAGGAAAATGTGGAGGGGTGTGAAGGGAAAATTTTTTTTTTGGTGTCATACTATTTTTGAAAAGTACTATTTTAACCATCAAGGAAGGGAGGCAGGATAGTCAAAATTGGAGAGAAGGTTGAGGAAAGATGGAGGAAACTTTCTGTGGGTGGGGGATATTGGAGGTAACTTGTGGAGGGAGATATGGAGGAAAATGTGTAAACTTTCGGAGAGAAAATATGAAGAAATGTTATGTTTTGGGGTTGGACTATTTTAGAAAGTACTATTTTGACTGTCAAGGAAGGGAGGTAGGAGAGTCAAAATTGGTGAGAAGGTGGAGGAAAGATGGAGGAAACTTTGTATAAATGGAGAAATGTGGCAGGGATATGTGGAGGGAGATATGAAGAAAAATGTGCAAAGTTTCGGACAAAAAAAATATGAAAAAATGTCATGTTTTGGTGTCAGACTATCTTACAAAACAACTATTTTAACTATAAAGGAAGGGAGGTAGGATAGTCAAAATTGGAGAGAAGGTGGAGGAAAGATGGAGGAAGGTTTATGGGAGTGGGGGTTAGTGAAGGGGGTATGTGGAGGGAGATGTGGAGGAAAAGGTGGAGGAGTGTGGAGGGAAAAATTTTTGGTTTTGGTGTCAGACTATTTAAGAAAAGTACTATTTTGACTATCAAGGAAGGGAGGTAGGATAGTCAAAAGTGGAAAGAAGGTGGAGGAAAGATGGAGGAAAATTGTGTAGGTGGAGGCTATTGGAGGTAACTTGTTGAGGGAGATATGGAGGAAAATGTGGAGGGTTGTGGAGGGAAAAATTTCAGGTTTTGGTGTCAGACTATTTTAGAAAAGTACTATTTTGACTATGATATCATAGTGGTAGGATAGTCAAAATTGGAGAGAAGGTGGAGGAAAGATGGAGGAAACTCTGTAAAGATGGAGAAAAGTGGAGGGGATTTGTGGAGGAAGATATGGAAGAAAATGTGCAAACTTACGGAGAGAAAAAGTGTTATGTTTGGGTGTCAGACTATCTTACAAAACAACAATTTTAACTATCAAGGAAGGGACGTAGGATAGTCAAAATTAGAGAGAAGGTGGAGGAAAGATGGAGGAAGGTTTATGGGGGTGGGGGTTAGTGGAGGGGGTATGTGGAGGGAGATGTGGAGGAAAAGCTGGAAGGGTGTGGAGGGAAAAATTTTTGGTTTTGGTGTCAGACTATTGCAGAAAAGTACTATTTTGACTATCAAGGAAGGGAGGTAGTTTTGTCAAAATTGGTGAAAAGGTGGAGGAAAGATGGAGTAAACTTTGTGTAGGTGGAGGTTATTGGAGGTCACATGTGGAGGGAGATATGGAGGAAAATGTGGAGGGGTGTGGAGGGAAAAATTTCAGGTTTTGGTGTCAAACTATTTTAGAAAAGTACTATTTTGACTGTGATATCATAGTGGTAGGATAGTCAAAATTGGAGAGAAGGTGGAGGAAAGATGGAGGAAACTCAGTAAAGATGGAGAAAAGTGGAGGGGATATGTGGAGGGAGATATGGAGGAAACTTTCAGAGAGAAAAATATGAAAAAATGTCATGTTTTGGTGTCACACTATTTCAGAAAAGTAATACTTTACCTCCAAATGTTCCTACTTTTTCCTCCATATCTCCCTCCACATGTCGCCTCCACTTTCCTCCACATTGGTAAAGTTTCCTCCATCTTTCCTCCACCTTGCCTCCACTTTTGACCATCCTACCTCCCTTCCTTGATAGTTAAAATAGTCAATTTGTAAGATCGTCTCACACCAAAACCTGACAATTTTTCTCATTTTAACTCCTGAATGTTTGTACTTTTCCCTCCATATCTCCCTCCACATGTTGCCTCCACTTTCCTCCCCCTAGGTAAAGTTTCCTCCACCTTCTCTCCACTTTTGACCATCCTACCTCCCTTCCTTGATAGTTAAAATAGTCATTTTGTAAGATAGTCTCCCACCAAAACCTGACAATTTTTCTCATTTTTACCACTGAATGTTTGTAGTTTTTCCTCCATATCTCCCTCCACTTTCCTCCACCTAGGTAAAGTTTCCTCCATGTTTCCTCCACCTTCCCTCCACTTTTGACCATCCTCCCTCCACTCCTTCATAGTCAAAATAGTAACTGAACACCTGCCTCACCTGCTCTGATATTGTGTTCTCCCTGAATATCTGAACTTTGAACCCAGTCTTGGCCACAGGCCTTGTCGCTGGGGTGGCTCGGGAGTCATCAGCCTGAAACGGCCAAGAAAATACATTAAAAAACCATTAAAATAACACCAAAAAATGAAAAAAATGATGGAAAAACATTAAAAAAAACATGGGAAAATATTGGAAAACAGGAAAAAATATTCAAAAAACGCCCAAAAATGGAAAAAACATTAAAAAAACGATGAAAAAACATTAAAAAACATGAAAATATTGAAAAACATGGAAAAAACATGGAAAATCATAAAAAATATTGAAAGATTGAAAAACCCTGGAAAAATCATTAAAAAACATGGAAAAACATTGAAACACTAAAAAAAATGGAAAAATATTGAAAAAACCATGGAAAATCATTGAAAAAACAGATAAAAAATGAAAAAGATTGAAAAAGACAATAAATACATGGAAAAATATTAGAAAAACATGGAAAGATTGAAAAACATTAAAAAAACATGGAAATCATAGAAAAACATTGGAAAAAACATTGAAAATATTGAAAAAGATTGAAAAAGACATTGAAAACCTGAAAATATGGAAAAAAACATTAGAAAAACATAGAAAACATGGAAAAAACACCCTAATCTAATATAATCCTGAAAAATAAACAAAATAACCCTTAAACTAACCTAACCTAATCTGATCTAACCCTAATCTGATCTAACCCTAATCTGACCCTAAAAAAAAGCAAAAAACCCTTAAAATTCCTTAAAAAACACCTCAATCTAATTTAAACCTGGAAAAAAATAAATTAAATTAAATAAATAACCTTAAACTAACCCTAATCCGAAGTTAACCCGCAAAAATCACCTGAAAAAAAAGCAAAAAACACTTAAAAAATTCCTTAAAAAACACCCCAATCTAATTTTAACCTGGAAAAAAAAAAAAATAAATAAAAAAACCTTAAACTACCCCTAATTTTGAGTTAATTCCAGAGAAAAAATAGAAAAAAATACAATAATTAAATATATAAATATTAGGGTTTGTTTTAGGGTATTTTTTGAGCATTACTGTATAAAATAAAGCTATTTTTTCATGATTTTTGGATGATTTTGAGGTAGACAAGAATAGTTTGGGGTGCGTCATTGATCGGCAGGGTGCGAGAAGGGTGGATCTTGGTGTGTGGTAAGTTTTGTTAGGTTAGGGTGTGTTTTGGGGTATTTTTTGAGCATGGGGGTGGAGGAATGTGGAGGGGATATGTGGAGGGAGATATGGAGGAAAATGTGGAGGGGTGTGGAGGAAAAATTTTTGGTTTTGGTGCCAGACTATTTTACGAAAGTACTATTTTGACTATCAAGGAAGGAGGGAATTTAAGTCAAAAGTGGAGAGAAGGTGGAGGAAAGATGGAGGAAGGTTCATGGGGATGGGGGTTAGTGGAGGGAGGATGTGGAGGGAGATGTGGAGGGGTGTGAAGGGAAAATTTTTTTTGTTTTGGTGTCATACTATTTTTGAAAAGTACTATTTTAAACATCAAGGAAGGGAGGCAGGATAGTCAAAATTGGAGAGAAGGTGTAGGAAAGATGGAGGAAACTTTCTGTGGGTGGGGGATATTGGAGGTAACTTGTGGAGGGAGATATGGAGGAAAATGTGTAAACTTTCGGAGAGAAAATATGAAGAAAGGTTATGTTTTGGTGTGGACTGTTTTAGAAAAGTACTATTTTGACTGTCAAGGAAGGGAGGTAGGAGAGTCAAAATTGGTGAGAAGGTGGAGGAAAGATGGAGTAAACTTTGTATAGATGGAGAAAAGTGGAGGGGATATGTGGAGGGAGATATGGAGAAAAATGTGCAAACTTTCGGAGAGAAAGTATGAAAAAATGTCATGTTTTGGTGTCAGACTATCTTACAAAACAACAATTTTAACTATCAAGGAAGGGAGGTAGGATA
>JAHFWG010001453.1:4249-23176 GCA_020233015.1 Callinectes sapidus | reverse complement strand
AAATAATGAAAACGTACAAACTTTTTTCCGCAGGTTGTGATAGAAAAAGTCATATTTTCTCACACCAATTATAACTCAATTTTGACACAATTCACAAACAATATACAACGAAGCAACATAAACAAACACTCCAAATTTTACTATCCTTACACCAATAGTTTCTTAGTAATTAATGAAAAGGAACAGACATTTTTCTCCGCAGGCTGTGTTAGAAAAAGTCATATTTTCACACACCAATTATAACTCAATCTTGACACAATTCACACACAATATACACCAAAGCAACACCATCACACACTCTAAATTTTACTATCCTAACCCCAATAGTAATTAAAGAAAAGGTACAAATATTTTTCTCCGCAGGCTGTGTTAGAAAAAGTCATATTTTCCCACGCCAATTATAACTCAATCTTGACACAATTCACAAAAAATATACAAAAATGCAACTCCAATACATACTCCAAATTTTACTATCCTGACCCCAATAGTTTCTTAGTAATTAATGAAAAGGTACAAACATTTTTCATTTTCTCGGCAGGTTGTTATAGAAACAGTCATATTTTCTCACACTAATTATAACTCAATCTTGACATATTTCACACACAATATACACCAAAGCAACATCAACAAACACACCAATTTGTATTATTCCAACACCAAAAGGTTCTTAGCAATTAATGAAAACATACAAACTTTTTTCCGCAGGTTGTGCTAGAAAAGTCATATTTTCTCACACCAATTATAACTCAATCTTGACACAATTCACACATAATATACAACAAAGCAACATAAACAAACACTCCAAATTTTTACTATCCTAACCCCAATAGTTTCCTAGTAATTAATGAAAAGGTACAGACATTTTTCTCCGCAGGCTGTGATATAAAAAGTAATATTTTCTCACACCAATTATAACACAATCTTGACACAATTCACACACAATATACAACAAAGCAACATAAACAAACACAGCAATTTTTACTATCGTACCACCAATAGTTTCTTAGAAATTAAAGAAAAGGTGCAGACATTTTTTTCCGCAGGCTGTGAAAAAAAAAAAAACAATTTTCCAACCAAAACTGGAACACAGCTTTTATTTATGAACCGATTTTCATTAAACAAAAAGCGTTTTAAAGATCAAGATGTTTGCAACAGTTCTACAGGGCTCTTTTTTATTTATTTTTTTGTTGATACTTTTTTTTTAATTGTCGTGTTTCACGACAGTGGTGAAGGGTAGTTATAAGTAGGTGATGGGTAGATTAAGTGAATAGATACTAAGAAAATAAAACAACAAAACAACAAAAAAAATACTTGACCAGTAAGCTTATGAAAAAAATTTGGCATGACCATAGGCCATATATCCATGATATAAAAACATAAGAGTGCGATATTTCACTCGTGGCGGTTCACACCTTTGAACCAAATCTCGAATCATTACACTGTTCGAAACTGTAATCGACTCGCGAGAGCTCGAATACTCGAGTCGAATGTATATTGTGTCGAGTCAGCCAGCAAGCGAGCCTGGCTCGGCGAGGAGGACATTCACTCTTAAACCACAGAGTGGGGAGGAGTGTCGCGGCAATCTGGTCCGTGGATCTTCAACAAAACAAGGTGGCATCATCCACCTTGTATCAACCACCTCAACAACCATCCTCCTATATTATCTTAAGTATAACTCACTCTAGTTCCTATTCTTACTCAATTGGCCAGTTGTGGAAGGTGGGGTGGAGGTTATATTTGTAGGAAGGGTAAGGTGGTCGGTATAACGCCGAAGGATAATAAGGGAAGAGGTGAAAGGAGGTCGTTATATCGTTACGACGCATAAACACCAAAATCCAAAAGGTATATATCCTTAAAATCCTTTGTTCCACCTACTTGCAAGAATATTAATCGTTTATAATTATTGATATCTTGTACTCTTGGCATATGTGTATATTGTGATTATTTTGATTCCCAGGATTGGTTTTGTCTACCGTACAAGCCGCTCATGGTTCTCGTTAATTCAGCCCTGATGTAACTGTTGGCACTGAAGGTGAGAAATACTCGGTGGGCTGTATTTCAATAGTGCATATTTTCGACAGTTATAATTTTGGTCCTTCGAACCGGATTTACTGTCTCGTGTATGTGATGTGACTGAATTCAAAGTAATAATTGGCGGACATTCCCAATTATCAAGCACCTTTCCTCACATTGAAAAGGCAGAGGTAAGCCTGTGTAGACTGCCAGGTGCTAAATTAAATGACTTTTGGAGTCATCCAACTTTCCAACCCATGCGAGAAAATTCCCATAATTTGGCGATACTCTATTTGGGCGGAAATGATATTTTTGACGGTTGCAACCCTCGTAAAATAATTAGTGACGTGGTTACAATCGCGAAACATCTTAAGTGTTTGAACCAAAGCGTGGTGATAACTGTGCTTGAACCTCGAACATATCCAATTGATAATAGGTTTGGCATTCATCCGACAACTTATACACGCGTCAGTAATTCTGTCAATAAACGCTTGTGTGTTCTTCTAAAGAAAGAGGCTATTCGAACAATAAATTTTGGTGCCCGTCCCTTCCAACGAGGACACCGCCAAGATGGAGTACATTTCAACTTCGTAACAAAGCATTTCATGACACTCAAATTCAGGAGGTGTATTGAGCATCACATGAGCTTATAGACAACAACATGACTTCTATAGAAAAAGGACAACGATCCTTAAATGCTTATAAAGGCCATATAACAAGGGCCATAAACAAATGCAACCAAGTTATTGCAGAGACACCTGTGAATTGTGATAGATTGGAGAGTTCGATATCTTTTCTGGAGAGTAAATGGCCATCGTTTGATACCGCTTACCTGAAATTCGAAAGCGTACTCGTCGAGACAGATGATCCACAATTAAATTCTTCTCAAGATGAATATGATAAAGTGTGGGAAATGTATCAAGACAATTTGGTGAAATTCAAATCTCAGTTAAAGGACTTGAAAACTGAGAGTAATCCAGAAGGATCAGTTGACACTAATAGACCCCAAACTCAGTCATTTAGGTCTGTGCTCCCTAAAATTAAGTTACCAGAGTTTTCCGGAGATTATACGGAATATGAGGCCTTTTTTGATCAATTCCAAGCTCAAATCGGTAACAGAACAGATTTGGAATCTGTCACCAAGCTACAGTATTTAAAGTCACTGCTAAAGGGTAAAGCATTAGATCTGATAAATAATATCTCTTCCATAGATGACAATTATCAACATGCACTTGATTTACTAAGGGAAGTATTTGGTGACGAAGATCGAATCAAACACAGTATATTGAACAAGATAATTGGACTTGAAGGCACCAAATCACTCCAAAAAGGATCTAGAGGCATTCCATGTATCTATAATCAATCTAACTAGGAACTTGAAAAGCAAGCATGACTTTACTTGCTGTGAATGGATAGTTGCGGCTTTGTTTCAACGTAAGTTGTCTCACACAACAACCCGACAACTATACCTAAAATACAATTCAAACTTTTTCACTGTTCAGCAGATGATTGAAGGGTTGAGGGATCTATTATCTCATATGGATATAGAAGACCAACAAAAGGGTACTCCTTGTAAACAATCTCAGCCCTCAAAAACTACTCCAGTCCAACCTGCAGTGACACAAAAGGATATTGGAATATATTCGACAAACAAAGGTGTTAGATCCAACAAAGTTCCCAAGCTAAGGTACAATTGTGTATACTGTCAAGGACAACATTTTGCCCATGAATGTGACAAATATACAGGACTTAGTAACAAACAATCTCGACTGGTTGAACAGGGAAGGTGTCCTAGATGTATCAGCCCAAATCACACCTTGCGTGAATGTACTACAGAACTGCATTTATGCAGGAGATGTGAAAGAGGAAACCATCATTCAGCATTATGTGTTAGTAAACTGAATGACAAAGGTAACCATAAGGAACCGAAACCCGAGACGGCACAACAATCCGTTCTATCGGTTAAGAGTGAAGTCACCACACACTCTACAGCTCTGCCAACGGCCACAGTGGAAGTTCGTAATGCACAAAGTGGTCACAAAGGGACGACCCGAGCCTTCTTTGATCAGGGATCACAGTGCACCTTTATTTCTGAAAGACTGGTCAAAGAACTAAACCTCAGGGAAAGTGGATCGATTCGACTAGCCGTGTCTGGCTTTTTGCAGAGTAGGGATTATGAAAATTATCCTGTAGTTAAACCTGTGATACGAATCGGGAAAAGATTCAAACGAATCACTGCAGTGGTGCTTGAAAAACTCCCCGACAAAATTAGTATTCCTGGCTTAATGAAAACTGTGGATATGCTGAAAAGAGCCAATATTCCACTAGCTGATAGGATGCTGCAGTATGACACCATAGATAACATTCACTTAGTAATTGGATCTGATTATTATGGTGATTTCATCTCTGATTTATCCAGCAAAGGAGAAGTAAAACTTGCTAGGAGTGCTGCCGGGTACTTGATTTATGGGAAAATTCCTCATAATTATGATGGTGAGGGAGATTTTCAACAAGCATTTGTAGCCAGATTAGGGACGGAGATCGCTCCAAATGAAATCAAAGATGTATTGGAAGAATCTACACTACCTGTTCACAAGCTATGGGATCTAGACACCATTGGGATCAATGCACAGCAACAAGCACCAGACGATTCCTTAACCTATAAAAATTACTTGGACACAGTTGAGTATAAAGATCATCAATATTGGGTTAGACTTCCATGGAAAACTGATTGCTCCCCATTACCAACGAATTATCACATGGCTTTGGGCCAGTTGAAGAGTTTGTCGAAAACGCTCGAAAATCGGAATGAGCTGGATATTTACCATAAACAAGTGCAGTTCCAACTTGACAATGGATTTATTGAGATCGTACCAGCCGCGGTACCAACAGACAATAGCCACTACATTCCACACCATGGAGTCAAGAAAGATAGTTTGACTACACCACTACGAATTGTTTTTAACTGTAGTGCAAAACGAACTGGACAGCCATCTTTGAATGATTGTCTGATGACAGGACCCATCTCTGACAAAGAAGTTAGGTGATATTCTTTTAAAGTTCCGAATCAACCAACATGCCTACTGTGCTGACATCAGCAAAGCGTTTCTACGAGTCGGATTACAAGAATGTGACCGAGATTACACCCGTTTCTTGTGGTATAATGACCCAATCGCAGAAAATAAGACAGTTGTTACCTATCGCTTCAAATCGGTTTTGTTTGGTGCCACTAGTAGCCCGTTTTTACTTCAGGCCACTTTAGACACGCACCTAACAAGTTCTAACAACAGATATAAACACTTGTTAAGCCCAAATTTCTACGTGGATAATTTTGTAGGAACCACTAATTGCGAGCAAGACCTACTCGAGGTGTATAGAAATGCCAACCTTGAATTAACAAAAGCCAATATGCCTCTTCAAGAATGTGTTTCAAACAATACCCACCTCAGGTCCATCATTGAGCTGGACTTCCCTGGATATAAATTACCAGAGGTTACTAAAATTTTGGGTCTGCTCTGGGATAGCACTAGGGACAGTCTTATCTTGAATTCTCCTGCCTTTGTGGACCCTAGTTCCCTGAGCAGGAGAAGGCTACTGTCTTTAGTGTCCTCAGTGTTTGACCCACTAGGAATATTTTCTCCTGTCAATATAAGAGGAAAATTGTTGATGAGAGAGGCATGGAAAATCAAAGTAGGATGGGATGAGATTTTACCAAATTCCTTCCACGCAGAGTGGAAACCCATATCCGATGACTACAACCGCATTAGTGGTGCTCAATTTCCTAGAGTAATAGGTTATGATGGAGACATTTGTCAATTGCATGTGTTTTGCGATGCTTCAAATAAAGCGTACGGAGCGGTTGCTTATCTGATAACCAATGACACTTGCCATCTCGTTTCCTCAAAGGCACGGGTAGTACCTCTGAAAGAAAGATCGATACCTCAATTGGAATTAACTGCTTTGCAGGTAGGCACCCTTCTAGCGAAATACATCAGGAATACCCTCCAGTCTCTATTCATAGAAAGAGTTACTTTGTGGTCAGATAATGAAGCTTGTTTACAGTGGGTGCGTAATGACCACAGTAAAATACCTTACGTTCGGAATAGAGTCGCAGAGATCAGGAATATCGCTACAAATTTCGAATTCCGTCATGTTCCAACAAAGGATAAGCCAGCTGACCTACTATCCCGAGGAGTATCCTGGGATACGTTGCAGAAGAATGATATCTGGTTTACTGGACCTTCATGGTTGTGTTATCCTCAGGACTGGCCTACACAATCAGAACACGTCCCTATTCTCACCTTGACAACCTTAACTCCTAACTTCTCTGAAGCACTCTTTAAGGCAGAAGATATTTCTTCCTTGCCCAAAATACTGAGAATCACAGACTACGTGTTTGGCTTCATTAAGAGGTCGAGGCCCTCCACACATTTGCCTACAGCCATGACTTATTGGCTGGGAGTTGTACAACGGGAACATTATCCTGAAGAATATGCCTATATAATCAATGATGATAAATCCGCTCCACCCTGTTTAATAAAGTCTCTTGGATTGGACTTAGATGTACGTACTGGACTACTTCGTTGTAGAGGACGGCTTCACCATAGTAATCTGAGCAACCCAACAAAATTTCCAATCTTGTTGCCAAGGAAAAGTTGGCTAACATCCTTAGTCGTCCACGAGCATCACACACAAACCTTTCATGGAGGAGTGGCTGATACATTCGCAGCTATACGAGATGCATATTGGATACCGAAAGGACGGCAAGTAGTGAAAGGTCTGCTGAATAGATGCATACCTTGTAAGATCCTGGAGGGTAAGAGTATGAAGCTCCCAGGTCCCCCGCCTTTGCCAGCTGAAAGAGTGGTATACACGGAACCTTTCCAGACGGTGGGGGTTGACTATTCTGGCGCAATAACCATCACAAATTCGGATGACAATGTACCCAAGAAATTTTATGTGTGTTTGTTTACTTGCGCTACAACCCGGGCAGTTCATCTTGAATTAGCTAGAGAGATGTCTGCAACGACATTTTTGCAACTATTTCGCAGATTTGTTGCACGGCGTTCAACCCCTAGAATTATGATATCAGATAACGGTACCAATTTCACTGCAACATCAAAGTTCTTAAGAGAACTTTACCATAATCCAGAAGTGAAATCTCATTTGCATAATTTTCATGTAGAATGGAAATTCCTCCCTCCTCGAGCACCTTGGATGGGTGGGTTTTATGAAAGGTTAATTGGCGTGGGGAAGAACTGTATTCGGAAGGTTTTGTATAAGAAGAGGATCACTGAAGATGAATTGATGACTATTCTAACCGAAGTGGAGATGAGGGTGAATAATAGACCAATAACCTACATGAGTGATGACCTAGACAGTATATCACCTTTGACCCCTTCTCCTCTCTTGTATGGAAGGAGACTGAACCCAATGCCTACAGATGTCGAAGATAAGGAACAAGATCCGGATTACATTGACACGAAGGTTTTGAATAAAAGGTACTCTTATCTCTGTAAGATTTTGAAGCACTGGGAAAAGGTCTGGCATACAGACTATTTGCTTTCGTTGCGGGAGAAGTGCTACGGTGCTCAAGAACCAACTCAATCAAGAACTCCCAAAGTTGGAGACGTAGTGCTCATTGATACAGGTGCCACCCGGACGGTGTGTCCCTTAGGCAGAGTTACCGCAGTGTTTTCAGATAAGGTTGGTAATATAAGAGTAGTGGAAGTGTTTAGCAAAGGCAATAAAAGTCGGAGAACAATCAATCATCTCGTGCCTTGGGAAATCGAATGCTCTGCCGAAGCCAAACTATCAACCCCGCAGAGAGATACAACTACTGCTCGGCAACGAACACAAAGACAGGCTGCTAAAGACGCAGTCAGGAGAATCCATCAGCTAGGTGATCACGGTCTTCTGTGAATGAAAGATTTATGTATGTATATATATTTAGTAATAGGTGATTTTTTCACATTTTTACCTCAAAATGTTTGTACTTTTTCCTCCATATCTCCCTCCACTTTCCTCCACTTAGGTAAAGTTTCCTCCATCTTTCCTCCACCAATAGTTTCTTAGTAATTAATGAAAAGGAACAGACATTCTTCTCCGCAGGCTGTGATAGAAAAAGTCATATTTTCTCACACCAATTAACTCAATCTTGACACAATTCACACACAATATACACCGAAGCAACATCAACACAAACACCAATTGTTTTTTATCCTAATACAAGTAGTTTCTTAGTAATTAAAGAAAAGGTACAGACATTTTTCTCCGCCGGTTGTTAGAAAAAGTCATATTTTCTCACACCACTTATAACTCAATCTTAACACAATTCACACACAATATACAAAAATGCAACTCCAATAACCACACCAAACTTTACTATCCTAAAATCAACAGTTTCTTAGTAATTAAAGAAAAGGTACAAATATTTTTCATTTTCTCGGCATGTGATAAAAACAGTCATATTTTCTCACACCAATTATAAATTAATCTTGACACAAGTCACACAATATACAATAAAGCAACATAAACAAACACAGCAAATTTTACTATCCTTACACCAATAGTTTCTTAGTAATTAATGAAAAGGAACAGACATTTTTCGCCGCAGGCTGTGTTAGAAAAAGTCATATTTTCTCACACCAATTATAACTCAATCTTGACACAATTCACACACAATATACACCAAAGCAACACCATCACACACTCTAAATGTTACTATCCTAACCCTAATAGTAATTAAAGAAAAGGTACAAATATTTTTCTCCGCAGGCTGTGTTAGAAAAAGTCATATTTTCCCACGCCAATTATAACTCAATCTTGACACAATTCACACAAAATATACAAAAATGCAACTCCAATAAATACTCCAAATTTTACTATCCTGACCCCAATAGTTTCTTAGTAATTAATGAAAAGGTACAAACATTTTTCATTTTCTCGGAAGGTTGTTATAGAAACAGTCATATTTTCTCACACTAATTATAACTCAATCTTGACATATTTCACACACAATATACACCAAAGCAACATCAACAAACACACCAATTTGTATTATTCCAACACCAATAGGTTCTTAGCAATTAATGAAAACATACTAACTTTTTTCCGCAGGTTGTGCTAGAAAAGTCATATTTTCTCACACCAATTATAACTCAATCTTGACACAATTCACACATAATATACAACAAAGCAACATAAACAAACACTACAAATTTTACTATCCTAACCCCAATAGTTTCCTAGTAATTAATGAAAAGGTACAGACATTTTTCTCCGCAGGCTGTGATATAAAAAGTCACATTTTCTCACACCAATTATAACACAATCTTGACACAATTCACACACAATATACAACAAAACAACATAAACAAACACAGCAAATTTTACTATCGTACCACCAATAGTTTCTTAGTAATTAAAGAAAAGGTGCAGACAATTTTGTCCGCAGGCTGTGAAAAAAAAAAACAATTTTCCAACTAAAACTGGAACACAGCTTTTATTTATGAACCGATTTTCATTAAACAAAACGCATTTTAAAGATCAAGATGTTTGCAACAGTTCTACAGGGCTCTTTTTTATTTATTTTTTTGTTTATACTTTTTTTTAATTACTTTTTTTTATTTTTTTTATTTTTTGTTAAAATCAGAAATAAAAAATCAATGGCCTATATAAAAATTCTGAGCCTGTAGCTTCATTGGAAATCGGTTGAAGTATAACATGTTAGAAATTGATGATCATAAATGAAAAAATAAACTCTCTGTTCACGTTTTAATTAACACTATTTTGGGTCAGGTAGAGAGTCCCCTTAAGAGTGTTTTGGGGTTTTTAAGGATGTATTTAGGGTTTTAAGAGTGTTTTGTAGGACTTTTAAACTTTTAAGGTTTTTTAAGGTTTTTTTAGGGTTTTTAAGAGTGTTTTGGGGCATTTTAGGGCTTTTAAGAGTGTTTTTACTTTTTTAAGAGTTTTTTTTATTGTTTTAGGGTTTTTATGTTTAAAGAGTATTTTTTAGGACTTAAGAGTATTTGTTATGGTTTTTAATGGTGTTTTTAATGACGCCAACCTAACCTAATGCTACCTTAATCTGACCTGACCCCAACTGACCCCTTCTTCCCAAGGTGATCGACCCGGCAGACCGTCTGGGAGCGAGTGACCCCATCGGCTGGTACACGTCGCTGCGAGGTCACCCACCCACTACTGGCTGGCCTTGACCTGGACACCCTGCACCTCTCCCCCCCCCCCCTTAGATTGCCCCCTTCCTGCCCCATCGAGCTCTGAAAAAACTCCGCTCCAAGTCTACTTCTCAGGTGAGTGCTATCCGAACAGCAGAGGGTTGCCTCGTATCGGACGCAGATGGACAGATGGCTCGTTGGGCTGAGTACTTTGAGCAGCTGTTCACGGTGGATCCTCCAAGCGGACAGCTCCGGACTGCAGGGTTGCAGACGCTGGATGCTGATCCACCCATTGACGAAACTGCACCCTCCATTGGCGATGTCAAGGCGGCTGTGGCAAAGTTGAGGGGTGGAAAGGCAGCTGGCATCTGCAACATCAGTGCGGAGCTGCTCAAAGCTGGGGGTGAAGCCATGATCCGTGGGTTGCATGCTGTCTTGACTGCTGTATGGCATTCAGGTACCATTCCCCCTGACTGGAAGAAGGGGTTGGTTGTCCCTATCTGGAAGGGGAAAGGGGACCGTCAAGACTGCAGCAGCTACCACAGTGGAATAACGCTGCTCAGCGTACCAGGCAAGGTGCTGCTTGCCCATTTGCTGCTGACACGGATCCTCACTCACCTGCTGAAGCATCAGAGACCTGAACAGTCAGGGTTCACGCCTGGTAAGTCAACAACTGACCGTATCCTAGCGCTTCGCGTACTGGTGGGGTGCCGACGGGAGTTTTGACAGGGAATGCTGCTGCTGCTGCAGCCTATGTCGATCTCAAGAAGGCGTTTGACTCAGTGCATCGAGAGACACTCTGGGATCTTCTGTGTCTCCGTGGGATTCCGGCTGCAAGGATTATTGGTCTATTAACTGGCCTGTACTCCGGGACTGTAAGTGCTGTGAAGTGTGGAGGAGGCGTGTCCAGCTTCTCCCCTGTGAATACAGGTGTGAGGCAGGGCTGTGTGCTTGCTCCATCACTTTTCAACACATGCATGGATTGGGTACTAGGCAGAGTTGTGGAACGAAGTCATTGTGGAGCATCTGTCGGCAACACCAAGATTACAGATCTTGTTTTTGCTGATGATGCAGCAATCTTGGCTGAGTCCCTGGAGGTTCTGGTAATGGCTCTAGAGGCACTGCACGAGGAGGAGGTGAAGCCCTCGGGACTTAAGGTTTCCTGTGCCAAGACCAAGGTCCAGGTGTTTGGAGGCGTGCTGGATGAAACAGTACTACAGTCTGTCCATGCGTGTGGCGAAAACCTTGAGATCTTGAAAAGTTTCACATACCTTGGTAGTGTTGTAATACATAACGATGGTGGGTCGAGCCAAGAAGTCACACGGCGGATTGGCCAGCTGGCCCACGGCGTTATGGATTCGCTCAACACGAGTATTTGGCGTTGTTGTCGATACCTGTGCAGACGGACAAAGATTCGGATCTTCCAGTCGCTGGTGATCCCTGTCTTACTCTATGGTTGTGAGACATGGACGCTGAACACCGACCTGAAGAGGCGAATTGATGTCTTTGGTACTAGATGCCTTCGCAGGATCATGGGATACCTACCGCTGGTATGACTTTGTGTCAAATCAGCGATTGTTCCACGAGACCGCTTCGAGGCCTATTACTAGCATAGTCCGTCAGTGATAACTGCGGCACTGCTATGGGCATGTGGCGCGATGATACCCGGAAGCCGACCACCCTGCTTGTCGGGTTGTTTACGTAAGGGACAACCCAACCTGGAGGAGGCCAAGGGGACGCCCACAGAACTCCTGGCTGCGGCAAGTCAATGATGCCTCCTGCTGCTGCTGCTGGGAGTTCCTCGGTATAGGAAGGGAGCCTGCATGGGGACTCCCAAGGCGTGACCGCCAGGAGTGGCGCCGTAGGGTAGGCGAGGCAACGCGACCCCCGGCGTATGCCCCCCATGATTGATTGATTGCCCCAGGGAGACGAGGAGGTGGGGGGGCGCGGCGCACACACTGGGTCGGGTCACACAGGGCACGGTGGGGGTTACTTGGGTCAGGGAGGTCAAGAAATGGGAGCCAAAAACCTTTTCTTTATATATTTTTTTATAATATAATATCTCATAATGGTCGTAGAGAGAGAGAGAGAGAGAGAGAGAGAGAGAGAGAGAGAGAGAGAGAGAGAGAGAAAGACATACAGACAGACGGACACACACACAGAGCCCCACGTGTCACTAAGTCCCGGTAGTAAGATTCTTTCACCAATTTCTAACGTATTTTCCGAATTTTATTCTTCACAAACTCGGAAAATTAAAAGAGAAATGTATTTTTTACTGAATATTGGTGAAAAATTTGAGTTATTTTGTTGATTAGAGGAAAATAATAGAGTTTATTAACGGGGTTTGTCCGTATCTATGTATGTCTCGACCCACTCACTCTCTAATAACGAGCGAGGGAGAGTGTTGGGTTGTGTTGATGTTTTCAGTTGTGGTTCTGTTCATTGTTATTGTTTTCTCTCTCATATGATTTTTAGTGAAATGGTGTTAATAGTGGTGGTGGTGGTGGTTATAGTAGTAGTAGTAGTAGTAGTAGTAGTAGTAGTAGTAGTAGTAGTCAGAGCAGACTGACTCGCTCCCCACAGACACCCAACACCCCACTCCCCAGCAATCACCCCATCACAGCTGCCCACAATTTCACAAATTCAAACCAACATCACTTAATTAAAAATGCTCAGAATTTATTATCACAACGAAAAAAATTAAAAAGTACTCAAAAAAACTAAGAATAATGAAGCGTCTATTTAATCTCGACATTTTGGCTTATCAAAGATAAACAAATCGAGCCGTAAGATTTCAGGCCAAATAATCGCAGAAAATCGGCTCAAATCGTCACTTTTACCGTGCCTAGGCCTACGTGCGTGGGGTGTTGATGAGAGTAGGCCTTCGTGGATTAGTGTAGGCCTATAGCACCGCTGGACATAGAGAAATAGCAGAGATATCAGGTAAATAACACGGCCCACTCCAAATATTGGTTGCGGTTTGAAAAGATTGTGTTTTTTTGAAGGAATTTTTTATTATTATTATTTATTTTCGGTTAGTTTGTTTTCTTAAGGTTTTCTCTCCACTCGCTCTCTCTTTCTCTCCATCCCAGTCAATTTTCTCTCCATTCTGATGCCTACCTCCTCCCCTCTCTCTCTCACTTTTCTCTCCACCTCTCACTTTTCTCTCCGCCACCTCTCACTGTCCCTACACCACTCGCTCTCACTTTCTCTCCATCCCAGTCAATTTTCTCTCCATTCTGATGCCTAACTAGTCCCCTCTCACTCTCTCTTTTCTCTCCACCTCTCACTTTTCTAACCTAACCTAACCTAGCTAAAACATAACCACAATATTCAACTATCTTCCTTCAGAAAGTACTAATCTTTGGAATAGTCTTAAATACCCTAAAATAGTCTTTAAATACTCTAAAACTAGATTTAAATACCCCAAAATTAGTTTTAAATACAGTAAAATAGACTTAAATACCCTAAAGTAGTCTTAAATATCTGAAAATTGTCTTAAATACCCCAAAATAGTCTTAAATACTCTAAAAATAGTCTTAAATACCCCAAAAGTAGTCTTAAATATAGTAAAATAGTCCTAGATATCCTAAAATAGACTTAAATACTCTAAAAATACTTAAATACCCCAAAAGTAGTCTTAAATACAAGAAATAGGAGGAGGAGGAGGAGGCATATCTTCTCCTCCATTGAAGAAAGGGAAAAGTGTCTTAGTAAGAATTAAACTTTTGGATGGAACAGATTGTGAGGTTGCAGTGGAAGTAAGAATTCTCTCTTTTTCTCTCTTTCTCTCTCTTTTTCTCTCTTTTTCTCCATCCTAGTTAGTTTTCCTCCTGTGTGAAGTTTCCTCCATCTTTCCTCCACCTTCTCTCCACTTTTGACTATCCTACTTCCATTCCTTGATAGTTAAAATAGTTGTTTTGTAAGATAGTCTCACATCAAAACTAACCTAACCTGAATATTTTTCTCATTTTTACCTCCAAATGTTTGTACTTTTGCCTCCACATCTCCCTCCACATATCCCCTCCACATTCCTCCACCCCCATGAACCTTCCTCCACCTTCCCTCCACCTTCCCTCCACTTTTGACCGCCCTCCTACCACCATTTCTACCATTCCAGGGACCAGACTCCAGCCGAGGCAGAGCTGCACTACCTGGAAAATGCCAAGAAATTAGCAATGTATGGTGTTGATCTTCACCCGGCCAAGGACTCAGAGGGTGTTGACATTATGCTGGGTGTGGGCGCGTCAGGCCTGCTGGTCTACAGGGACAAGTACGTACATGAGTGGAGCCGTGTGCACAGACACACAACCCGCACAGCTTTACCCCCCACCAAATTAAAGCTAGCTCACTTTTTGTCACAACCTCCAAACATAGAAATCCATTTTTTTCATTGTGTCACATAACGTCAATATTCAATATTTATCTATGTTTTTTAATGTCTTTTCAATCTTTTTCATTATTTATCTATGTTTTTTCAATGATTTTCCATGTTTTTTTTCAATATTTTTCCATGTTTTTAAGTGTTTCTCAATCTTTTTCCATATTTTTCCATGTGTTTTAATTATTTTTCCAGGTTTTTTAAATCTTTTAATATTTTTCTATGATTTTCCATGTTTTTAATGTTTTCTTAATAATTTTTGCTTTTTTAAGGTCAGATTAGGGTTAGATCAGATTAGGTTAGGTTAGTTTAAGGGTTTTTTGTTTATTTTTCAGGATTATATTAGATTAGGGGGTTTTTTAAGTGTTTTTGAGGTGTTTTCTCTGTTTTAGGTTAGGATTATTGTCATTATTTCTTTTATGGGTTATTTTTAAGGATTATACTAGGTTAGGGTGTTTTTTAAGGAATATCCGAACAAAAGTAAAAATTGTGGATAAACTATGGGTGCGATTAAGTGTGTCAGGGCTCGGCAGGGTGCGGGCAGTGTGTGTCTTGGGGTACGTTAAGTTTCGTTAGGTTAGGGTGTGTTTAAGGGTGTTTTTTGACTATTATTGTGGGAAAGAAGGATATTTTTTCATGATTTTTGGATGTTTTTGAGGTAGACAAGAATAGTTTGGGGTGCGTCATTGATCGGCAGGGTGCGGGAAGGGTGGATCTTGGTGTGTGGCAAGTTTTGTTAGGTTAGGGTGTGTTTTAGGGTATTTTTGAGCATTTCCTTCCTTCTTTCTTTCTTTTCTCTCTATATATATTTTTGTTATTTTATACAGTAATGCTCAAAAAATACCCTAAAACACAACCTAACCTAACAAAACTTACCACACACCAAGATCCGCCCTTCTCGCACCCTGCCGATCAATGACGCACCCCAAACTATTCTTGTCTACCTCAAAAACATCCAAAAATCATGAAAAAATAGTGTTATTTTATACAGTAATGTTAAAAAAATACCCTAAAACACACCCTAACCTAACAAAACTTACCACACACCAAGATCCACCCTTCCAGCACCCTGCCGATCAATGACGCACCCCAAACTATTCTTGTCTACCTCAAAAACATCCAAAAATCCTGAAAAAATAGCGTTATTTTATACAGTAATGCTCAAAAAATACCCTAACACACACCCTAACCTAACAAAACTTACCACACACCAAGACACACACTTCCCGCACCCTGCCGATCAATGACGCACCCCAAACTATTCTTGTCTACCTCAAAAACATCCAAAAATCATGAAAAAATAGCGTTATTTTATACAGTAATGCTCAAAAAATACCCTAAAACACACCCTAACCTAACAAAACTTACCACACACCAAGATCCACCCTTCCTGCACCCTGCTGATTAATGACGCACCCCAAATTATTGTTGTCTACCTCAAAAACATCCAAAAATCATGAAAAAATAGCTTTATTTTATACAGTAATGCTCAAAAAATACCCTAAAACAAACCCTAATATTTATATATTTAATTATTGTATTTTTTTCTATTTTTTCTCTGGAATTAACTCAAAATTAGGGGTAGTTTAAGGTTTTTTTATTTATTTTTTTTTTTTTTCCAGGTTAAAATTAGATTGGGGTGTTTTTAAGGAATTTTTTAAGTGTTTTTTTCTTTTTTTCAGGTGATTTTTGCGGGTTAACTTCGGATTAGGGTTAGTTTAAGGTTATTTATTTAATTTTATTTATTTTTTTCCAGGTTTAAATTAGATTGAGGTGTTTTTTTAAGGAATTTTAAGGGTTTTTTGTTTTTTTTAGGGTCAGATTAGGGTTAGATCAGATTAGGTTAGGTTAGTTTAAGGGTTTTTTGTTTATTTTTCAGGATTATATTAGATTAGGGTGTTTTTTCCATGTTTTCTATGTTTTTCTAATGTTTTTTTCCATATTTTCAGGTTTTCAATGTCTTTTTCAATCTTTTTCAATATTTTCAATGTTTTTTCCAATGTTTTTCTATGATTTCCATGTTTTTTTAATGTTTTTCAATCTTTTTCCATGTTTTTCTAATATTTTTCCATGTATTTATTGTCTTTTTCAATCTTTTTCATTTTTTATCTGTTTTTTCAATGATTTTCCATGGTTTTTTCAATATTTTTCCATGTTTTTTAGTGTTTCAATGTTTTTCCATGTTTTTTAATGATTTTTCCAGGGTTTTTCAATCTTTCAATATTTTTTATGATTTTCCATGTTTTTTCCATGTTTTTTCCATGTTTTTCAATATTTTCATGTTTTTTAATGTTTTTTCATCGTTTTTTTAATGTTTTTTCCATTTTTGGGCGTTTTTTTAATATTTTTTCCTGTTTTCCAATATTTTCCCATGTTTTTTTTAATGTTTTTCCATCATTTTTTTCA
The DNA here is from genome assembly GCA_020233015.1 of Callinectes sapidus. Taxonomy (NCBI): domain Eukaryota; kingdom Metazoa; phylum Arthropoda; class Malacostraca; order Decapoda; family Portunidae; genus Callinectes; species Callinectes sapidus. The sequence continues at coordinate 6,199 of JAHFWG010001453.1, read as the reverse complement.
TTTTTTGGTGTTATTTTAATGGTTTTTTAATGTATTTTCTTGGCCGTTTCAGGCTGATGACTCCCGAGCCTCCCCAGCGACAAGGACTGTGGCCAAGACTGGGTTCAAAGTTCAGATATTCAGGGAGAACACAATATCAGAGCAGGTGAGGCAGGTGTTCAGTTACTATTTTGACTATGAAGGAGTGGAGGGAGGATGGTCAAAAGTGGAGGGAAGGTGGAGGAAAGTGGAGGGAGATATGGAGGAAAAACTACAAACATTCAGTGGTAAAAATGAGAAAAATTGTCAGGTTTTGGTGTGAGACTATCTTACAAAATGACTATTTTAACTATCAAGGAAGGGAGGTAGGATGGTCAAAAGTGGAGAGAAGGTGGAGAAAACTTTACCTAGGTGGAGGAAAGTGGAGGCAACATGTGGAGGGAGATATGGAGGGAAAAGTACAAACATTCAGGAGTTAAAATGAGAAAAATTGTCAGGTTTTGGTGTGAGACTATCTTACAAATTGACTATTTTAACTATCAAGGAAGGGAGGTAGGATGGTCAAAAGTGGAGGGAAGGTGGAGGAAAGATGGAGGAAACTTTACCTATGTGGAGGAAAGTGGAGGCGACATGTGGAGGGAGATATGGAGGAAAAAGTACAAACATTTGGAGGTAAAGTATTACTTTTCTGAAATAGTGTCACACCAAAACATGACATTTTTTCATATTTTTCTCTCTGAAAGTTTCCTCCATATCTCCCTCCACATATCCCCTCCACTTTCCTCCACCCCCATAAACATTCCTCCATCTTTCCTCCACCTTGTCTCCGATTTTGACTATCGTACCACTATGATATCATATTCAAAATAGTACTTTTCTAAAATAGTCTGACACCAAATCCTGAAATTCCACACCCCTCCACATTTTCCTCCATATCTCCCTCCACATGTTACCTCCAATAACCTCCACCTATACAAAGTTTACTCCATCTTTCCTCCACCTTTTCACCAATTTTGACAAAACTACCTCCCTTCCTTGATAGTCAAAATAGTACTTTTCTGCAATAGTCTGACACCAAAACCAAAAATTTTTCCCTCCACACCCTTCCCGCTTTTCCTCCACATCTCCCTCCACATACCCCCTCCACTAACCCCCACCCCCATAAACCTTCCTCCATCTTTCCTCCACCTTCTCTCTAATTTTGACTATCCTACGTCCCTTCCTTGATAGTTAAAATTGTTGTTTTGTAAGATAGTCTGACACCAAAACATAACACTTTTTCTCTCCGTAAGTTTGCACATTTTCTTCCATCTCTTCCTCCACAAATCCCCTCCACTTTTCTCCATCTTTACAGAGTTTCCTCCATCTTTCCTCCACCTTCTCTCCAATTTTGACTATCCTACCACTATGATATCATAGTCAAAATAGTACTTTTCTAAAATAGTCTGACACCAAAACCTGAAATTTTTCCCTCCACAACCCTCCACATTTTCCTCCACATCTCCCTCAACAAGTTACCTCCAATAGCCTCCACCTACACAATTTTCCTCCATCTTTCCTCCACCTTCTTTCCACTTTTGACTATCCTACCTCCCTTCCTTGATAGTCAAAATAGTACTTTTCTTAAATAGTCTCACACCAAAACCAAAAAATTTTCCCTCCACACTCCTCCACCTTTTCCTCCACATCTCCCTCCACATACCCCCTTCACTAACCCCCACCCCCACAAACCTTCCTCCATCTTTCCTCCACCTTCTCTCCAATTTTGACTATCCTACCTCCCTTCCTTTATCGTTAAAATAGTTGTTTTGTAAGATAGTCTGACACCAAAACATGACATTTTTTCATATTTTTTTGTCCGAAACTTTGCACATTTTTCTTCATATCTCCCTCCACATATCCCCTCCACTTTTCTCCATCTATACAAAGTTTCCTCCACCTTCGCACTAATTTTGACTCTCCTACCTCCCT
>JAHFWG010001072.1:19654-37092 GCA_020233015.1 Callinectes sapidus | reverse complement strand
CCCATCTCTCCCTCTCTCTCTCTCTCTCTCTCTCTCTCTCTCTCTCTCTCTCTCTCTCTCTCTCTCTCTCTCTCTCTCTCTCTCTCTCTCTCTCTCTCTACGACCATTATGAGATATTATATTATAAAAAAATATATAAAGAAAAGGTTTTTGGCTCCCATTTCTTGACCTCCCTGACCCAAGTAACCCCCACAGTGACCTGTGTGACCCGACCCAGTGTGTGCGCCGCGCCCCCCCACCTCCTCGTCTCCCTGGGGCAATCAATCAATCATGGGGGGCATACGCCGGGGGTCGCGTTGCCTCGCCTACCCTACGGCGCCACTCCTGGCGGTCACGCCTTGGGAGTCCCCATGCAGGCTCCCTTCCTATACCGAGTAACTCCCAGCAGCAGCAGCATGAGGCATCATTGACTTGCCGCAGCCAGGAGTTCTGTGGGCGTCCCCTTGGCCTCCTCCAGGTTGGGTTGTCCCTTACGGAAACAACCCGACAAGCAGGGTCGTCGGCTTCCGGGTATCATCGCGCCACATGCCCATAGCAGTGCCGCAGTTATCACTGACGGACTATGCTAGTAATAGGCCTCGAATCGGTCTCGTGGAACAATCGCTGATTTGACACAAAGTCATACCAGCGGTAGGTATCCCATGATGGTCCTGCGAAGGCATGTAGTACCAAAGACATCAATTCGCCTCTTCAGGTGCTGAGGTGTTCAGCGTCCATGTCTCACAACCATAGAGTAAGACAGGGATCACCAGCGACTTGAAGATCCGAATCTTTGTCCGTCTGCACAGGTTTCGACAACAACGCCAAATACTCGTGTTGAGCGAATCCATAACGCCGGGGGCCAGCTGGCCAATCCGCCGTGTGACTTCTTGGCTCGACCCACCATCGTTATGTATTACAACACTACCAAGGTATGTGAAACTTTTCAAGATCTCAATGTTTTCGCCACACGCATGGACAGACTGTAGTACTGTTTCATCCAGCACGCCTCCAAACCCCTAGACCTTGGTCTTGGCACAGGAAACCTTAAGTCCCGAGGGCTTCACCTCCTCCTCGTGCAGTGCCTCTAGAGCCATTACCAGAACCTCCAGTGACTCAGCCAAGATTGCTGCATCATCAGCAAAAACAAGATCTGTAATCTTGGTGTTGCCGACAGATACTCCGCAATGACTTTGTTCCACAACTCTGCCTAGTACCCAATCCATGCATGTGTTGAAAAGTGATGGAGCAAGCACACAGCCCTGCCTCACAACTGTATTCACAGGGAAGAAGCTGGACTCGCCTCCTCCACACTTCACAGCACTTACAGTCCCGGAGTACAGGCCAGTTAATAGACCAATAATCCTTGCAGGAATCCCACGGAGACGCAGAAGATCCCAGAGTGTCTCTCGATGCACTGAGTCAAATGCCTTCTTGAGATCGACATAGGCTGCAAGCATTCCCTGTCGAAACTCACGTCGGCGCTCCACCAGTACGCGAAGCGCTAGAATACGGTCAGTTGTTGACTTACCGGGCGTGAACCCTGACTGTTCAGGTCTCTGATGCTTCAGCAGGTGAGTGAGGATCCGTGTCAGCAGCAAATGGGCAAGCAGCACCTTGCCTGGTACGCTGAGCAGCGTTATTCCACTGTGGTAGCTGCTGCAGTCTTGACGGTCCCCTTTCCCCTTCCAGATAGAGACGACCAACCCCTTCTTCCAGTCAGGGGGTATGGTATTACCTGAATGCCATCCAGCAAGCAGTCAAGACAGCATGCAACCCACGGGTCATGGCTTCACCCCCAGCTTTGAGCAGCTCCGCACTCATGTTGCAGATGCCAGCTGCTGCCTTTGCACCCCTCAACTTTGCCACAGCCTCCTTGACATCGCCAATGGAGGGTGCATTTTCGTCAATGGGTGGATCAGCATCCAGCGTCTGCAACCCTGCAGTCCAGAGCTGTCCGCTTGGAGGATCCACCGTGAACAGCTGCTAAAAGTACTCAGCCCAACGAGCCATCGGCCCATCTGCGTCCGATACGAGGCAACCATCTGCTGTTCGGATAGCACTCACCTGAGAAGTAGACTTGGAGCGGAGTTTTTTCAGAGCTCGATGGGGCAGGAAGGGGGCAATCTAGGGGGGGGGGGTGAGGTGCATGGTGTCCAGGTCAAGGCCAGCCAGTAGTGGGTGGGTGACCTCGCAGCGACGTGTACCAGCCGATGGGGTCACTCGCTCCCAGACGGTCTGCCGGGTCGATCACCTGGGGAAGAAGGGGTCAGTTGGGGTCAGGTCAGATTAAGGTAGCATTAGGGTAGGTTGGCGTCATTAAAAACACCATTAAAAACCATAACAAATACTCTTAAGTCCTAAAAAATACTCTTTAAACATAAAAACCCTAAAACCATAAAAAAACTCTTAAAAAACTAAAAACACTCTTAAAAGCCCTAAAATGCCCCAAAACACTCTTAAAAACCCTAAAAAACCTTAAAAAACCTTAAAAGTTTAAAAGTCCTACAAAACACTCTTAAAACCCTAGATACATCCTTAAAAACCCCAAAACACTCTTAAGGGGACTCTCTACCTGACCCAAAATAGTGTTAAGTAAAACTTGAACAGAGAGTTTATTTTTTCATTTATGATCATCAATTTCTAACATGTTATACTTCAACCGATTTCCAATGAAGCTACAGGCTCAGAATTTTTATATAGGCCATTGATTTTTTATTTCTGATTTTAACAAAAAAAAAAAAAAAAAAAAAAGTAATTAAAAAAAAAGTATAAACAAAAAATAAATAAAAAAGAGCCCTGTAGAACTGTTGCAAACATCTTGATCTTTAAAATGCTTTTTGTTTAATGAAAATCGGTTCATAAATAAAAGCTGTGTTCCAGTTTTAGTTGGAAAATTGTTTTTTTTTTTTCACAGCCTTCGGACAAAAATGTCTGCACCTTTTCTTTAATTACTAAGAAACTATTGGTGGTACGATAGTAAAATTTGCTGTGTTTGTTTATGTTGCTTTGTTGTATATTGTGTGTGAATTGTGTCAAGATTGTGTTATAATTGGTGTGAGAAAATATGACTTTTTATATCACAGCCTGCGGAGAAAAATGTCTGTACCTTTTCATTAATTACTAGGAAACTATTTGGGTTAGGATAGTAAAATTTGGAGTGTTTGTTTATGTTGCTTTGTTGTATATTATGTGTGAATTGTGTCAAGATTGAGTTATAATTGGTGTGAGAAAATATGACTTTTCTAGCACAACCTGCGGAAAAAAGTTTGTATGTTTTCATTAATTGCTAAGAACCTATGGGTGTTGGAATAATACAAATTGGTGTGTTTGTTGATGTTGCTTTGGTGTATATTGTGTGTGAAATATGTCAAGATTGAGTCATAATTAGTGTGAGAAACTATGACTGTTTCTATAACAACCTGCCGAGAAAATGAAAAATGTTTGTACCTTTTCATTAATTACTAAGAAACTATTGGGGTCAGGATAGTAAAATGTGGTGTATGTATTGGAGTTGCATTTTTGTATATTTTGTGTGAATTGTGTCAAGATTGAGTTATAATTGGCGTGGGAAAATATGACTTTTTCTAACACAGCCTGCGGAGAAAAATATTTGTACCTTTTCTTTAATTACTATTAGGGTTAGGATAGTAAAATTTAGAGTGTGTGAGGGTGTTGCTTTGGTGTATATTGTGTGTGAATTGTGTCAAGATTGAGTTATAATTGGTGTGAGAAAATATGACTTTTTCTAACACAGCCTGCGGAGAAAAATGTCTGTTTCTTTTCATTTTTTACTAAGAAACTAGTGGTGTAAGGATAGTAAAATTTGGAGTGTTTGTTTATGTTGCTTCGTTGTATATTGTGTGTGAATTGTGTCAAAATTGAGTTATAATTGGTGTGAGAACATATGACTTTTTCTATCACAACCTGCGGAAAAAAGTTTGTACGTATTTATTAATTGCTAAGAAATTATTGTTGTTGGGATAGTACAAATTGGTATGTTTGTTGGTGTTGCTTTGGTGTATATTGTGTGTGAAATATGTCAAAATTGAGGTATAATTAGTGTGAGAAAATATAACTTTTTCTATCACAACCTGCAGAGAAAATGAAAAATGTTTGTACCTTTTCATTAATTACTACGAAAATATTTGTGTTAGGATAAAAAAACAATTGGTGTGTGTGTTGGTGTTGCTTTGTATATTGTTTGTGAATTGTGTCAAGATTGAGTTTATTAATGTGAGAAAATATGACTGTATCTCTCACAGCCTGCGGAGAAAAATGTCTGTTCCTTTTCATTAATTACTAAGAAACTATTGGTGTAAGGATAGTAAAATTTGCTGTGTTTGTTTATGTTGCTTTATTGTATATTGTGTATGAATTGTGTCAAGATTAATTTATAATTGGTGTGAGAAAATATGACTGTTTCTATCACATGCCGAGAAAATGAAAAATATTTGTACCTTTTCTTTAATTACTAAGAAACTGTTGATTTTAGGATAGTAAAGTTTGGTGTGGTTATTGGAGTTAAGAAGAAGAAGGTGAGAGAGAGAGAGAGAGTTCACATTTTTGCAGCTAGAGAGAGAGAGAGGGAAAGAGAGAGAAAAATGACCATTTCTCTCTCTCTCTCTCTCTCCACTTGAAGAGAGAGAGAGAGAATTATTATCATTATTATTATTATCTTTATTATAATTATTATTATTATCATTATTATAATTATTATTATTATTATTATTATTATTATTAAGGCCTGTCCACACCAGGAAACATTGTTTGGAAACAATGTTTGCAAACAGTTTGCGAACAGTTTGCAAACAGTTTGCGAACATTGTTTCCAAACAAGCCCTGTCCACACCAGGAAACATTGTTTGGAAACAATGTTTGCAAACAGTTTTCGATAACATGTTTGCAAACAGTTTGCAAACTGTTTTCAAACTGTTTGCAAACAGTTCGCAAACTGTTTCCAAACAATGTTTCCTGTCCAGACCTCAGTTGTCGTCATGCCTGTAGTTAGTGTGGAGGTTGCTGCAGCAGCCTCTGTATATTACTTGGCACTGTTGATTTACTCAAGAAAGGGCAAGAAAAAGAGAAAGACATGGGTAAGGAAGTTTTTAGAAAAAGGAGCCTTTTATGGTGACTTGCTTCTGAAGGATTTGAGAGTGGATGGAGCAGGTTTCACCAATTTTCTTCGGATGCCCACTACTGATTCATCGTCAAACACACACACACACACACACACACACACACACACACACACACCACACACACTGTGTTTCCCATTCGGGATGGGAAACAGATACATGTGAAATATTGTTCGCAAACAGTTTGCAAACAGTTTCCAAACAGTTTGCAAACTGTTTGGAAACAATGTTCGCAAACTGTGTGCAAACATTGTTTCCAAACAATGTTTCCTGGTGTGGACAGGCCTTGAGGTCTGGACAGGAAACATTGTTTGCAAACAGTTTGCAAACAGTTTGCAAACTGTTTCCAAACATGTTATCGAAAACTGTTTGCAAAATGTTCGCAAACTGTTCGCAAACATTGTTTCCAAACAATGTTTCCTGGTGTGGACAGGGCTTTACACAAGAATAATAGTTAGCCTGTATATATTACCACTACTACTACTACTACTACTACTACTACTACTACTGCTACTGTAAGCCACACACAATATGCACTTTTTTCAGATAGCAATTATTATTATTATTATTATTATTATTATTATTATTATTATTATTATTATTGTTGTTGTTGTTGTTATAGTTGTGGTGGTGTGGTGAACTTTAATATTGGTCTTATGTCGTTTATTTCTATATTTTGACCTTAATTTGAACTGTAAATGACCTTAAAATGACCTAAACTAGCTTAATATAACTTAATCATGGGTCAAAATTTGTTGCTTCTCAGTTTGACCTTTAAATGACCTTAGTTTGACCTAACCCAGTGGTTCTCAACCTTTTTCACTCCATTATTCCCCCCTTCATGAATTCTCAACAGTCGTGTGGCTCCCCTTCATTTTTCTCCCAAATCCCACCCACCCTGCCAAAAAAGGCAAAAAATAATAATAAATAAAATGTTGATGAAGTGAACAAACACCCTTTAACTGCTTTATTACAAAGTTTACAGTCATAATTATCTAATATTGATAGATTTCTGTGATATGCTTAACTTACATCAGAAAGGAAATTTTCTTTGCCAGGACAGTGATGCAATTTTTTTTTTTATTATTCAGATTTTTAACATTATTTAGAGATGTATAATTTGCAACAGCCCACCATGGCCGGCCCCCCTAAATTATTGCCATGGCCCCCAGCTTGACAACCACTTACCTAACCTAAACTAACACACACACACACACACACACCTTAACATTTTTCAATATATCTCGATAACAAAACACAGTGTGTGTGTGTGTGCCTCAGTGTGCGTGTGTGTGTGTGTGCCTCAGTGTGCGTGTGTGCCTCAGTGTGCGTGTGTGTGTGTGCCTCAGTGTGCGTGTGTGTGTGTGCCTCAGTGTGCGTCAATGTTTGGCGCACACAAGGATATTTTTACTTTCTCAATAGCATTTTTCGTTTTTTAGTTATTTTTTCATTATTATCATTATTATCATTATTATTATTATTATTATTATTATTATTATTATTATTATTATTATTGTTTAAGGTAATAAACAAATTATTACTATTAGAACATATAATTATCCTACACACACTCTCTCTCTCTCTCTCTCTCTCTCTCTCTCTCTCTCTCTCTCTCTCTCTCTCTCTCTCTCTCTCTCTCTCTCTCTCTCTCTCTCTCTCTCTTTAAAAAACGCTTAAAATTTTAATGATTACGTCTTCTCATAGATAATTATTACACAATGAATCTATACACATTGGTAGGTAGTGTTGTAGACAGCCATTAGAGACGCAACATGCCCCCATTATATTATTATTATTATTATTATATTTCTCTCTATCTTTTTTGTATATCATTGTTTCTCTCAGTCATGTCTATATCAGTCTTTAGCTCAGAAGTCATATTTCATTAACATTTACCTCAGAAGTCAATGTATATATGTCTCTCAGTGTCTTCTTCCTGGGAATGCCGAGCTGGATGGCCACGTCCTCCCTGCCCCACCGCTGCTGCTGCTGCTGCTGCTGCTGCTGCCGTCAACTCCTGAAAGAGGAGGTTGGCATCAACAAAACTGTCCAGAATGATGCCATACATAGCCTGCCTCACACACACACACACACACACACATAACACACACACACACACATAACACACACACACACACAGAACCACACAGACACACACACACACAGACACACACACACACACACACAGACACACACACAGACAGACAGACAGACAGACAGACAGACAGCAATGGGTACAAGATAGATAATGATGTCCTGCCCACCACACTCTTTCTGGGGAGAGAGCGAGAGGTGAACGGCGGCCATTTTGAAGGGCAAGGAAGGGAGGGGGGAGGGTGAAAATTGGTGGGTAGGTGGAGGAAAGGTGGAGGAAGGTTCATGGGGGTGGAGGAATGTGGAGGGGATATGTGGAGGGAGATATGGAGGAAAATGTGGAGGGGTGTGGAGGAAAAATTTTTGGTTTTTGTGCCAGACTATTTTACGAAAGGACTATTTTGACTATCAAGGGAGGAGGGAATTTAAGTCAAAAGTGGAGAGAAGGTGGAGGAAAGATGGAGGAAGGTTTATGGGAGTGGGGGTTAGTGGAGGGAGTATGTGGAGGGAGATGTGGAGGAAAATGTGGAGGGGTGTGAAGGGAAAATTTTTTTTGTTTTGGTGTCATACTATTTTTGAAAAGTACTATTTTAACTATCAAGGAAGGGAGGTAGGATAGTCAAAATTGGAGAGAAGGTGGAGGAAAGATGGAGGAAACTTTCTGTGGGTGGGGGATATTGGAGGTAACTTGTGGAGGGAGATATGGAGGAAAATGTGTAAACTTTCGGAGAGAAAATATGAAGAAATGTTATGTTTTGGTGTTGGACTATTTTAGAAAAGTACTATTTTGACTGTCAAGGAAGGGAGGTAGGAGAGTCAAAATTGGTGAGAAGGTGGAGGAAAGATGGAGGAAACTTTGTATAAATGGAGAAATGTGGAGGGGATATGTGGAGGGAGATATGGAGAAAAATGTGCAAACTTTCGGAGAGAAAATATGAAAAAATGTCATGTTTTGGTGTCAGACTATCTTACAAAACAACAATTTTAACTATCAAGGAAGGGAGGTAGGATAGTCAAAAGTGGAAAGAAGGTGGAGGAAAGATGGAGGAAAATTTGTGGGTGGAGGTTATTGGAGGTAACATGTGGAGGGAGATATGGAGGAAAATGTGGAGGGGTGTGGAGGGAAAAATTTCAGGTTTTGGTGTCAGACTATTTTAGAAAAGTACTATTTTGAATATGATATCATAGTGGTACGATAGTCAAAATCGGAGAGAAGGTGGAGGAAAGATGGAGGAATGTTTATGGGGGTGGAGGAAAGTGGAGGGGATATGTGGAGGGAGATATGGAGGAAACTTTCAGAGAGAAAAATATGACAAAATGTCATGTTTTGGTGTCACACTATTTCAGAAAAGTAATACTTTACCTCCAAATGTTTCTACTTTTTCCTCCATATCTCCCTCCACATGTCGCCTCCACTTTCCTCCACATTGGTAAAGTTTCCTCCATCTTTCCTCCACCTTGCCTCCACTTTTGACCATCCTACCTCCCTTCCTTGATAGTTAAAATAGTCAATTTGTAAGATCGTCTCACACCAAAACCTGACAATTTTTCTCATTTTAACTCCTGAATGTTTGTACTTTTCCCTCCATATCTCCCTCCACATGTTGCCTCCACTTTCCTCCACCTAGGTAAAGTTTCCTCAATCTTTCCTCCACCTTCCCTCCACTTTTGACCATCCTCCCTCCACTCCTTCATAGTCAAAATAGTAACTGAACACCTGCCTCACCTGCTCTGATATTGTGTTCTCCCTGACTATCTGAACTTTGAACCCAGTCTTGGCCACAGTCCTTGTCGCTGGGGTGGCTCGGGAGTCATCAGCCTGAAACGGCCAAGAAAATACATTAAAAAACCATTAAAATAACACCAAAAAATGAAAAAAATGATGGAAAAACATTAAAAAAATCATGGGAAAATATTGGAAAACAGGAAAAAATATTAAAAAAACGCCCAAAAATGAAAAAAACATTAAAAAAACGATGAAAAAACATTAAAAAACATGAAAATATTGAAAAACATAGAAAAAACATGGAAAATCATAAAAAATATTGAAAGATTGAAAAACCCTGGCAAAATCATTAAAAAACATGGAAAAACATTGAAACACTAAAAAACATGGAAAAATATTGAAAAAACCATGGAAAATCATTGAAAAAACAGATAAAAAATGAAAAAGATTGAAAAAGACAATAAATACATGGAAAAATATTAGAAAAACATGGAAAAAGATTGAAAAACATTAAAAAAAACATGGAAATCATAGAAAAACATTGGAAAAAACATTGAAAATATTGAAAAAGATTGAAAAAGACATTGAAAACCTGAAAATATGGAAAAAAACATTAGAAAAACATAGAAAACATGGAAAAAACACCCTAATCTAATATAATCCTGAAAAATAAACAAAAAACCCCTTAAACTAACCTAACCTAATCTGATCTAACCCTAATCTGACCCTAAAAAAAAGCAAAAAACCCTTAAAATTCCTTAAAAAACACCTCAATCTAATTTAAACCTGGAAAAAAATAAATAAAATTAAATAAATAACCTTAAACTAACCCTAATCCGAAGTTAACCCGCAAAAATCACCTGAAAAAAACCAAAAAACACTTAAAAAATTCCTTAAAAAACACCCCAATCTAATTTTAACCTGGAAAAAAAAAATAAATAAAAAAACCTTAAACTACCCCTAATTTTGAGTTAATTCCAGAGAAAAAATAGAAAAAAATACAATAATTAAATATATAAATATTAGGGTTTGTTTTAGGGTATTTTTTGAGCATTACTGTATAAAATAATGCTATTTTTTCATGATTTTTGGATGTTTTTGAGGTAGACAACAATAATTTGGGGTGCGTCATTAATCGGCAGGGTGCAGGAAGGGTGGATCTTGGTGTGTGGTAAGTTTTGTTAGGTTAGGGTGTGTTTTCGGGTATTTTTTGAGCATTACTGTATAAAATAACGCTATTTTTTCATGATTTTTGAATGTTTTTGAGGTAGACAAGAATAGTTTGGGGTGCGTCATTGATCGGCAGGGTGCGGGAAGGGTGGATCTTGGTGTGTGGTAAGTTTTGTTAGGTTAGGGTGTGTTTTAGGGTATTTTTTTAACATTACTGTATAAAATAACGCTATTTTTTCATGATTTTTGGATGTTTTTGAGGTAGAAAAGAATAGTTTGGGGTGCGTCATTGATCGGCAGGGTGCAGGAAGGGTGGATCTTGGTGTGTGGTAAGTTTTGTTAGGTTAGGGTGTGTTTTAGGGTATTTTTTGAGCATTACTGTATAAAATAACAAAAATATATATATAGAAAAAAGAAAGAAAGAAGGAAGGAAATGCTCAAAAAATACCCTAAAACACACCCTAACCTAACAAAACTTGCCACACACCAAGATCCACCTTTCCCGCACCCTGCTGATCAATGACGCACCCCAAACTATTCTTGTCTACCTCAAAAACATCCAAAAATCATGAAAAAATAGCGTTATTTTATACAGTAATGCTCAAAAAATACCCTAACACACATCCTAACCTAACAAAACTTACCACACACCAAGATCCACCATTCCCGCACCCTGCCGATCAATGACGCACCCCAAACTATTCTTGTCTACCTCAAAAACATCCAAAAATCATGAAAAAATATCCTTCTTTCCCACAATAATAGTCAAAAAACACCCTTAAACACACCCTAACCTAACGAAACTTAACGTACCCCAAGACACACACTTCCCGCACCCTGCCGAGCCCTGACACACTTAATCGCACCCATAGTTTATCCACAATTTTTACTTTTGTTCGGATATTCCTTAAAAAACACCCTAACCTAGTATAATCCTTAAAAATAACCCATAAAAGAAATAATGACAATAATCCTAACCTAAAACAGAGAAAACACCTCAAAAACACTTAAAAAACACCCTAATCTAATATAATCCTGAAAAATAAACAAAAAATCCTTAAACTCACCTAACCTAATCTGATCTAACCCTAATCTGACCTTAAAAAAGCAAAAATTATTAAGAAAACATTAAAAAACATGGAAAATCATAGAAAAATATTAAAAGATTTTAAAAACCTGGAAAAATAATTAAAACACATGGAAAAATATGGAAAAAGATTGAGAAACACTTAAAAACATGGAAAAATATTGAAAAAAACATGGAAAATCATTGAAAAAGCAGATAAATAATGAAAAAGATTGAAAAGACATTAAAAAACATAGATAAATATTGAATATTGAAGTTAGGTGACACAATGAAAAAAATGGATTTCTATGTTTGGAGGTTGTGACAAAAAGTGAGCTAGCTTTAATTTGGTGGGGGGTAAAGCTGTGCGGGTTGTGTGTGTGTGCACACGGCTCAACTCATGTACGTACTTGTCCCTGTAGACCAGCAGGCCTGACGCGCACACACCCAGCATAATGTCAACACCCTCTGAGTCCTTGGCCGGGTGAAGATCAACACCATACATTGCTAATTTCTTGGCATTTTCCAGGTAGTGCAGCTCTGCCTCGGCTGGAGTCTGGCCCCTGGAATGGTAGAAATGGTGGTAGGAGGGCGGTCAAAAGTGGAGGGAAGGTGGAGGAAGGTTCATGGGGGTGGAGGAATGTGGAGGGGATATGTGGAGGGAGATGTGGAGGAAAAAGTACAAACCTTTGGAGGTAAAAATGAGAAAAATATTCAGGTTAGGTTAGTTTTGATGTGAGACTATCTTACAAAACAACTATTTTAACTATCAAGGAATGGAGGTAGGATAGTCAAAAGTGGAGAGAAGGTGGAGGAAAGATGGAGGAAACTTCACACAGGAGGAAAACTAACTAGGATGGAGAGAAAGAGAGAAAAAGAGAGAGAAAGAGAGAAAAAGAGAGAGAGAAAGAGAGAATTCTTACTTCCACTGCAACCTCACAATCTGTTCCATCCAAAAGTTTAATTCTTACTAAGACACTTTTCCCTTTCTTCAATGGAGGAGAAGATATGCCTCCTCCTCCTCCTCCTATTTATTGTATTTAAGACTACTTTTGGGGTATTTAAGTATTTTTAGAGTATTTAAGTCTATTTTAGGATATCTAGGACTATTTTACTATATTTAAGACTACTTTTGGGGTATTTAAGACTATTTTTAGAGTATTTAAGACTATTTTAGGGTATTTAAGACAATTTTCAGATATTTAAGACTACTTTAGGGTATTTAAGTCTATTTTACTGTATTTAAAACTAATTTTGGGGTATTTAAATCTAGTTTTAGAGTATTTAAAGACTATTTTAGGGTATTTAAGACTATTCCAAAGATTAGTAATTTCTGAAGGAAGATAGTTGAATATTGTGGTTATGTTTTAGCTAGGTTAGGTTAGGTTAGAAAAGTGAGAGGTGGAGAGAAAAGAGAGAGTGAGAGGGGACTAGTTAGGCATCAGAATGGAGAGAAAATTGACTGGGATGGAGAGAAAGTGAGAGCGAGTGGTGTAGGGACAGTGAGAGGTGGCGGAGAGAAAAGTGAGAGGTGGAGAGAAAAGTGAGAGTGAGAGGGGAGGAGGTAGGCATCAGAATGGAGAGAAAATTGACTGGGATGGAGAGAAAGAGAGAGCGAGTGGAGAGAAAACCTTAAGAAGACAAACTAACCGAAAATAAATAATAATAATAATAAATTCCTTAAAAAAAACACAATCTTTTCAAACCGCAACCAATATTTGGAGTGGGCCGTGTTATTTACCTGATATCTCTGCTATTTCTCTATGTCCAGCGGTGCTATAGGCCTACACTAATCCACGAAGGCCTACTCTCATCAACACCACACGCACGTAGGCCTAGGCACGGTAAAAGTGACGATTTGAGCCGATTTTCTGCGATTATTTGGCCTGAAATCTTACGGCTCGATTTGTTTACCTTTGATAAGCCAAAATGTCGACATTAAATAGACGCTTCATTATTCTTAGTTTTTTTTAGTACTTTTTAATATTTTTCGTTGTGATAATAAATTTTGAGCATTTTTAATTAAGTGATGTTGGTTTGAATTTGTGAAATTGTGGGCAGCTGTGAGGGGGTGATTGCTGGGGAGTGGGGTGTTGGGTGTCTGTGGGGAGCGAGTCAGTCTGCTCTGACTACTACTACTACTACTACTACTACTACTACTACTAACCACCACCACCACCACTATTAACACCATTTCACTAAAAATCATATGAGAGAGAAAACAATAACAATGAACAGAACCACAACTGAAAACATCAACACAACCCAACACTCTCCCTCTCTCGTTATTAGAGAGTGAGTGGGTCGAGACATACATAGATACGGACAAACCCCGTTAATAAACTCTATTATTTTCCTCTAATCAACAAAATAACTCAAATTTTTCACCAATATTCAGTAAAAAATACATTTCTCTTTTAATTTTCCGAGTTTGTGAAGAATAAAATTCGGAAAATACGTTAGAAATTGGTGAAAGAATCTTACTAACGGGACTTAGTGACACGTGGGGCTCTGTGTGTGTGTCCGTCTGTCTGTATGTCTTTCTCTCTCTCTCTCTCTCTCTCTCTCCCTCTCTCTCTCTCTCTCTCTCTCTCTCTACGACCATTATGAGATATTATATTATAAAAAAATATATAAAGAAAAGGTTTTTGGCTCCCATTTCTTGACCTCCCTGACCCAAGTAACCCCCACCGTGACCTGTGTGACCCGACCCAGTGTGCGCGCCGCGCCCCCCCACCTCCTCGTCTCCCTGGGGCAATCAATCAATCATGGGGGGCATACGCCGGGGGTCGCGTTGCCTCGCCTACCCTACGGCGCCACTCCTGGCGGTCACGCCTTGGGAGTCCCCATGCAGGCTCCCTTCCTATACCGAGTAGCTCCCAGCAGCAGCAGCAGGAGGCATCATTGACTTGCCGCAGCCAGGAGTTCTGTGGGCGTCCCCTTGGCCTCCTCCAGGTTGGGTTGTCCCTTACGGAAACAACCCGACAAGCGGGGTGGTCGGCTTCCGGGTATCATCGCGCCACATGCCCATAGCAGTGCCGCAGTTATCACTGACGGACTATGCTAGTAATAGGCCTCGAATCGGTCTCGTGGAACAATCGCTGATTTGACACAAAGTCATACCAGCGGTAGGTATCCCATGATCCTGCGAATGCATCTAGTACCAAAGACATCAATTCGCCTCTTCAGGTCGGTGTTCAGCGTCCATGTCTCACATCCATAGAGTAAGACAGGGATCACCAGCGACGTGAAGATCCGAATCTTTGTCCGTCTGCATAGGTATCGACAACGCCAAATACTCGTGTTGAGCGAATCCATAACGCCGTGGGCCAGCTGGCCAATCCGCCCTGTGACTTCTTGGCTCGACCCACCATCGTTATGTATTACAACACTACCAAGGTATGTGAAACTTTTCAAGATCTCAATGTTTTCGCCACACGCATGGACAGACTGTAGTACTGTTTCATCCAGCACGCCTCCAAACACCTGGACCTTGGTCTTTGCACAGGAAACCTTAAGTCCCGAGGGCTTCACCTCCTCCTCGTGCAGTGCCTCTAGAGCCAGTACCAGAACCTCCAGTGACTCAGCCAAGATTGCTGCATCATCAGCAAAAACAAGATCTGTAATCTTGGTGTTGCCGACAGATGCTCCACAATGACTTTGTTCCACAACTCTGCCTAGTACCCAATCCATGCATGTGTTGAAAAGTGATGGAGCAAGCACACAGCCCTGCCGCACACCTGTATTCACAGGGAAGAAGCTGGACTCGCCTCCTCCACACTTCACAGCACTTACAGTCCCGGAGTACAGGCCAGTTAATAGACCAATAATCCTTGCAGCAGGAATCCCACGGAGACGCAGAAGATCCCAGAGTGTCTCTCGATGCACTGAGTCAAACGCCTTCTTGAGATCGACATAGGCTGCAGCAGCAGCAGCATTCCCTGTCAAAACTCACGTCGGCACCCCACCAGTACGCGAAGCGCTAGGATACGGTCAGTGGTTGACTTACCAGGCGTGAACCCTGACTGTTCAGGTCTCTGATGCTTCAGCAGGTGAGTGAGGATCCGTGTCAGCAGCAAATGGGCAAGCAGCACCTTGCCTGGTACGCTGAGCAGCGTTATTCCACTGTGGTAGCTGCTGCAGTCTTGACG
The DNA here is from genome assembly GCA_020233015.1 of Callinectes sapidus. NCBI lineage: Eukaryota > Metazoa > Arthropoda > Malacostraca > Decapoda > Portunidae > Callinectes > Callinectes sapidus. Next base: position 21,768 of record JAHFWG010001072.1, on the reverse strand, counting down.
GTCCCCTTTCCCCTTCCAAATAGGGACGACCAACCCCTTCTTCCAGTCAGGGGGTATGGTATTACCTGAATGCCATACAGCAAGCAGTCAAGACAGCATGCAACCCACGGGTCATGGCTTCACCCCCAGCTTTGAGCAGCTCCGCACTCATGTTGCAGATGCCAGCTGCTGCCTTTCCACCCCTCAACTGTGCCACAGCCTCCTTGACATCGCCAATGGAGGGTGCATTTTCGTCAATGGGTGGATCAGCATCCAGCGTCTGCAACCCTGCAGTCCGGAGCTTTCCGCTTGGAGGGAGGATCCACCGTGAACAGCTGCTCAAAGTACTCGGCCCAACGAGCCATCTGCCCATCTGCGTCCGATACGAGGCAATCATCTGCTGTTCGGATAGCACTCACCTGAGAAGTAGACTTGGAGCGGAGTTTTTTCAGAGCTCGATGGGGCAGGAAGGGGGCAATCTAGGGGGGGGGGGGTGAGGTGCATGGTGTCCAGGTCAAGGCCAGCCAGTAGTGAGTGGGTGACCTCGCAGCGACGTGTACCAGCCGATGGGGTCACTCGCTCCCAGACGGTCTGCCGGGTCGATCACCTGGGGAAGAAGGGGTCAGTTGGGGTCAGGTCAGATTAAGGTAGCATTAGGTTAGGTTGGCGTCATTAAAAACACCATTAAAAACCATAACAAATACTCTTTAAACATAAAAACCCTAAAACCATAAAAAAACCCTTAAAAAACTAGAAACACTCTTAAAAGCCCTAAAATGCCCCAAAACACTCTTAAAAACCCTAAAAAACCTTAAAAAACCTTAAAAGTTTAAAAGTCCTACAAAACACTCTTAAAACCCTAGATACATCCTTAAAAACCCCAAAACACTCTTAAGGGGACTCTCTACCTGACCCAAAATAGTGTTAATTAAAACTTGAACAGAGAGTTTATTTTTTCATTTATGAGCATCAATTTCTAACATGTTATACTTCAACCGATTTCCAATGAAGCTACAGGCTCAGAATTTTTATATAGGCCATTGATTTTTTATTTCTGATTTTAACAAAAAATAAAAAAATAAAAAAAAAGTAATTAAAAAAAAGTATAAACAAAAAAATAAATAAAAAAGAGCCCTGTAGAACTGTTGCAAACATCTTGATCTTTAAAATGCTTTTTGTTTAATAAAAATCGGTTCATAAATAAAAGCTGTGTTCCAGTTTTAGTTGGAAAATTGTTTTTTTTTCACAGCCTGCGGACAAAAATGTCTGCACCTTTTCTTTAATTACTAAGAAACTATTGGTGGTACGATAGTAAAATTTGCTGTGTTTGTTTATGTTGCTTTGTTGTATATTGTGTGTGAATTGTGTCAAGATTGTGTTATAATTGGTGTGAGAAAATGTGACTTTTTATATCCCAGCCTGCGGAGAAAAATGTCTGTACCTTTTCATTAATTACTAGGAAACTATTGGGGTTAGGATAGTAAAATTTGGAGTGTTTGTTTATGTTGCTTTGTTGTATATTATGTGTGAATTGTGTCAAGATTGAGTTATAATTGGTGTGAGAAAATATGACTTTTCTAGCACAACCTGCGGAGAAAAGTTTGTATGTTTTCATTAATTGCTAAGAACCTATTGGTGTTGGAATAATACAAATTGGTGTGTTTGTTGATGTTGCTTTGGTGTATATTGTGTGTGACATATGTCAAGATTGAGTCATAATTAGTGTGAGAAAATATGACTGTTTCTATAACAACCTGCCGAGAAAATGAAAAATGTTTGTACCTTTTCATTAATTACTAAGAAACTATTGGGGTCAGGATAGTAAAATTTGGTGTATGTAGTGGAGTTGCATTTTTGTATATTTTGTGTGAATTGTGTCAAGATTGAGTTATAATTGGCGTGGGAAAATATGACTTTTTCTAACACAGCCTGCGGAGAAAAATATTTGTACCTTTTCTTTAATTACTATTAGGGTTAGGATAGTAAAATTTAGAGTGTGTGATGGTGTTGCTTTGGTGTATATTGTGTGTGAAGTGTGTCAAGATTGAGTTATAATTGGTGTGAGAAAATATGACTTTTTCTAACACAGCCTGCGGAGAAAAATGTCTGTTCCTTTTCATTAATTACTAAGAAAC